>JABWTJ010000022.1:6981366-7115570 GCA_016801875.1 Solanum sitiens | reverse complement strand
GTATGCCAAATTCAGCAAATGTGAATTCTGGCTGAGATCAGTGACCTTCCTGGGTCATGTTGTGTCCGATCAGGGCGTGGAGGTGGATCCCAGGAAGACTGAGGCTGTGAAGAACTGGCCAAAACCTCTTACTCTTACTGACATCCGTAACTTTTTAGGATTGGCTGGTTACTAGCGCAGGTTTGTGGAGGGCTTTTCTTCCATTGCTGCCCCATTGACAGCATTGACTAAGAAGAAAGCCAAGTTCGAATGGACGGAGACTTGTGAGAAGAGTTTCCAGGAGCTCAAGGACAGACTCACTTCAGCCCTGGTGCTTACCTTGCCTAAGTGTGGTGAGAACTACACTATTTATTATGATGCTTCTAGGGTTGGTTTGGGCTGTGTTCTTATGCAGTTTGGCAAGGTGATAGCCTATACATCTAGACAACTCAAGGTTCATGAGAAGAATTATCCCACTCATGACCTGGAGTTGGCAGCTGTGGTATTTGCACTGAAGCTGTGGAGGCATTATCTGTATGGAGTGCATGTAGATGTGTTCACAGACCATAAAAGTCTCCAGTACGTGTTCACACAGAGGGAGTTGAATCTACGTTAGCGCAGATGGTTGGATCTGTTGAAGGATTATGACATGAATGTGCACTATCATCCAGGTAAGGCTAATGTTGTAGCTGATGCTTTCAGCAGGATGAGCATGGGAAGTACAGCTCACATTGAGGATGAGAAGAGAGAGCTGGTAAAAGATGTACACAGACTGGCCAGACTGGGTGTGCGTTTGGTTGACTCCAATAGTGGGGATGTTTCAGTTCATCCTAGTTCTGAATCATCCTTGGTAGTTGAAGTCAAGCAGGGTCAGCATCTAGATCCCGTTTTGATGGAGTTGAAGGACTCAGTGCTGCTGAAGATGAATGAGTCTTTCGCTTAGGGAGGTGATGGCATACTTAGATATCAGTACAGGTTGTGTGTGCCATATGTGGGTGATTTGCGGACCAGGATTGTTGCAGAGGCCCATGGTTCCAGATATTCTATACGTCCAGGTTCCACCAAGATGTATCATGATCTCAAGCAGATTTATTGGTGGGATGTCATGAAGAAGAACATTGCAGAATATGTGGCCAAGTGTCCTAATTGTCAGCAGGTTAAGGCAGAGCATCTTAAGCCTGGTGGTCTGACGCAGATTATTGAGGTTTCGACTTGGAAATGGGAGGCCATTAATATGGACTTCGTGGGTTGGGCTTCCGAGGAACTAGGAGGCAGCTTGACTCTATATGGGTTATGTGGACAGATGACTAAGTCTGCCCACTTTATCCCTGCTGAAGTCTACTACAGTAGCCGGAGTATTATGCGAGGCTCTACATTAATGAGATTCGAGATGGCATTGGTATTCCCTTGTCATTATTCACGAAGAGGAGCTCAGTTTACTTCTCTTTCTGAGATCTTTCGAAAGCGCTTGGGCACGCAGGTGAAGTTAGGCACTGCCTTTCATCCTCAGACAGATGGCAGGCACGCGCGCACCATACAGCCATTGGCGGTATGTTGAGGGGTGGTGATGACTTCAGAGGTAACTGGGATGCCATCTGCCTTTGATCGAGTTCTGTATAATAATAACTATCCCTCCAGCTTGGATGGCACCGTTCGAGGCATTATTATGGTAGGAGGTGTCGATCCTAGTTGGGTGGTTTCGAGGTGGAGAGTCATCCATTTGGGGCCGGAGATCATTCTGGCCTTAGAGGGGGGGAAGGTCGAATGATTATGGGACAGGTTGGTAACTGCGTTAAAGTCGCAGAAGTCATATGCTAATAACAGACGTGCCCTTAGAGTTTTATGTTGGTGACTATGTTTACTTAAAAATATCACCTATGAAAGGGGTGATGAGATTTGGTAGGAAGGGGAATCTGAGTCGAGATATGTTGGCCATAGAGATCCTACGCGTGTGGTGAGTGGCATATGAGTTGGGCATTGGCCCGCAGAGTGCTTCTCGTCATCCAGTTTTCATATCTCTTGTTGAAGAAGTGGCCAGGTTATCCAGGCATCAACTTATGTGAAGGTTTGGGGGGTTGTGAAGACTGTCTTATGAGGGAGTACGGTTGAGATCTTAGACGAAGGCTCAAGCGGTGAGGAAACAAGGAGATTGCCACCGTGAAAAGTATTGTGGAGAAATCATTTGTTGCGGGTGTACGTTGGGAAGCTGAGCCCTAAGCCTGCATTAAAAGCTATTAACAAGCCTTACATGATTTCAATTCAAATGTTCTCACATTAGTGGAGATTTACATGAAGGTGAAGTCCATCGTATCACAATTGCATGCGTTGAACATTTTTCTGAGTGTGAGTGTGTTTTTCAAGATGCTCCCAAATCAAAACACTTTAAATGTGCGCAAATTGAAAATTTGTTTCTTGTGAGGGCACTTGAAACATGATGTTAGGTCTAGTTCAAAGATTTTGTCTGAATCAAGATGAACAAATCTTGTCGTTACTCAAGTACATTTGAGGTACCACTTGAATCTATATGAATTGACTCGAAATCAATCTCAGTTGAAAGATAAAGAATTGCGAGAAATTTTTCTACAATACTTTTGTTGGTTCTAACCAAGTTAAAATATGTTTCATTGTTCATAAAATAAAAATGGGTTAAAATCTACTTTTCAATTTTTATCCATACCAACTTTGTGGACCGTTTCAAAGTTCAAATTGTATTTTTGGGTAGTCATACCCTTCAAAATGACACATTTTTATTTTTCGATCGTCATACCCTTCAAATGACATAATTTTAAATTCTTGTCATCATATTTGTCCAAATAACTTTGTGGACCGCTTCAAAGTTCAAGTTGCATTTTTTTTTGTGTCATACCATTCAAAATGACATCTTTTAAATTTGGGTCGTCATACCTTTCAAACTGACGCCATTTAAATTTATGTCATCATATTTGTCCAAAGTAACTTGTTGGACCGTTTCGTAGTTAAAATTATATTTTTGGGTCATCATATCCTTAAAATGACATTTTGTTTATTTTGGGTCGTCATATCCTTCAAAATTATATTTTTTTAAAGTTTGGGTCGTCATACTCTTCAAAATGACATTTTCTTAAATTTGAGTAGTCATACCTTTCAAAATGATATCTTTTTAAATTTAGGTTGTCATACCTTTCAAAATGATATCTTTTAAAAATTAATTTGTTATCTCGAATAAATTGATTTATTTCAGATTGGTTTGTCATGCAGTTCAATACGACACTTTTTATTTTGTTTTCTATTTTAAATTGATTTTTTTATTAAGTTCAAATTACCCCATCAGCTAATTACATTGTCCATATGAGGCCATGATTGCATATTTTATGATGCATTTATATTATATTTGCTACTAGCATTGTTATTGCAGATTTTGTGATACACCATTCATATTAAGTTAGAGATTGAGTTGCCATCTCCCTTGAAATGACACGTTAAGTTCAAGATTGGGTTGTCATCTCCCTTCCAATGGCACGTTAAGTTCAAGATTGGGTGGTCATCTCCCTTCAAATGGCACGTTAAGTTCAATATTGGGTTGTCATCTCCCTTCAAATGACACGTTAAGTTCAAGATTGGGTTCTCATCTCCTTTCAAATGGCACGTTAAGTTCAAGATTGGGTTGTTATATCCCTTCAAATGACACGTTAAGTTCAAGATTGGGTTGTCATCTCCTTTCAAATGACATGTTATGTTCAAGTTAGGTTGTCCGCCTTTCAAAGAGACACGTTGTGTTGTCACCTCATTCAAAGTGACATGTTAAATTCAAGTTGGGTCGTCCGCCTTTCAATGAGACACGTTCGGTTGTCACCTCGTTCAAAGTGACATGTTATGATCAAATTGGGTCGTCCGCCTTTCAAGGAGACAAGATTGGGTTGTCATATCCCTTCAAATGACATGTTAAGTTCAAGTTGGGTCGTCCGTCTTTCAAAGAGACATGTTGATTTGTCACCTCATTCAAAGTGACATGTTATGATCAAATTGGGTTGTACGCCTTTCAAAGAGAGAAGATTGGGTTGTCATATCCCTTCAAATGGCATGTTAAGTTCAAGTTGGATCGTTTGCCTTTCAAAGAGACACGTTGGGTTATCACCTCGTTCAAAGTGACATGTTATGTTCAAATTGGGTTGTCCGCCTTTCAAAGAGACATGTTGAGTTGTCACCTCTTTTAAAGTGACATGTTATGTTCAAGTTGGATCGTCTGTCTTTCAAAGACACACATTGGAATGTCACCTCCATTCAAATGACACGTTAAGTTCAAGTTGGGTCGTCCGCCTTTCAAAGAGACAGGTTGGGTTGTTACCTCGTTCAAAGTGACTGTTATGTTCTAATTGGGTCGTCTGCCTTTTGGAGAGACGTGTTGGGTTGTAACCTCGTTCAAAGTGACATGTTATTTACGTCAACCTACTTTCAAACAGGTACACCACCTTCATTGTGAAATTTTGCAAGTAACATCGAAGGTATGTGAATGTTCTTAGTTTAAAATCAATCTTTATCTTTTGTTTATTATTTTTAACCAAGTTGACGGACATAGAGTCTTGCTCAAAAGCTCTACTAACGTCTTATTTTGTTTCGTTCAAAGTTTATCAAACCAAATTTGGGTTCGTCAACTTTGTTTGACCAAGATATCTTTCATTGATCCTAATCGAACAAAGGGGCAAGTTGTTGACACCAAATTTTGGTCTGATAGTTTTAAAATTAATACTTTTGAGTATTTTATTTTAAATAATTCAAAATACATGTTTTGTCATTTTAATGCAATTTGTAAGATAATCATCATTTTTTCAAAGTATTATGATTTTTATCTGTTGTTATGTTTATATTATTTTGTCACAGCCAGACGTTCAAATATTTATTCATTTTTTAGAAAATCAATATTTCTGTTAAGTTGCATTTTTTACATGTAATTGATTACGTTCATTACATTTTTTCATATTCATTTTTTTTCTCTGTTACGTTGTTAATATTCATTTTGATATTTTGCGCAGTCTAAAAAGTTCATTCATATTCGAATACAATATGCATACACAGATATTTTATCAATTGACAAGTTTTTGGGCCACGATCTCAAGCCCATAACTTAGGCCCATTTTAAAGAATTCCCTTTATATAGAATATTTGGATCATTAGGTTTTGGTGGTGGATAAGATTTTTAGGGGTTATTTTTGAGATTTTCTATTTTTTATTGTTTATTACTTTCCGATGACAAGTTCACCGGATGCCGGCGAATCCACCACCCAAAGACCCCTGTTTTCCTCTTTCTCCATATTTCCCAGCCATCAGATTTAACTCATCATCTCTCCATTTACTTTTGCTACCACCTCCTTCTTCCCAGATAAAAACACAACCTCCGACCACCATTCCCTCAACCTCTTTCTTTCAAGAAACCCGGCAGCTACCACCAGCAGTTCACATCACCAAACAGCCAGCCAACCATCATCTTTTTCCTTACAAAACTCCGACCAGTCACCACCTAAAAGAGAACCCACTGGTCAGCTTATCTTCCTCACTACCTCTCCTTTCTCCCTCACCAGAAAACCAGCCAACCCAACAGTCCCTCACTATTCTCCTTCTTCTCCCCCAGCCGCTACCAATTAAAATCCCAATCCATTTTCTCCTTTTTCCGGCAGTGAACAACCACCAGAAAACCACCGCAGTTCCCTCCCTTTTCCTCCACCGGAACAGCGACCAAAAAGCTTCGGAAATAGCATCCAAACCCACCCCAAACAAACCCCAAAACCCTCCTGAAACCACGACCCCAAATCTCACTCAAAACCCCAACCCATCTTCCTCCAGCACCAAACTCCACTTCAAAAATCGTCACTGTTCCCTCTTCCCTTCGCCATTTCCGGCTAATCCAAAACCCCTCCCTTTTCTTTTTCAGATGCAGAACCACCAATCCCCTCCCCTTCCCCTTTCACGATATTTTTTTTTTTTTTGCAGATCTATGGTGAAGAAACTCAAAGCTCCGTACAGATTCGAGCAAATACAACTCCGTCAGCCCATTAGCGTGCTAAAGAGCCCCACCAGCGAGATCCAGCGAAGCTCCGAACTCCGACCATCATTATTTCTTTTCCGGTAATTGTCCCTCACACTAAGCCATGGTTTTACTTTTGACTTTTTCTCTAAGTTTTATCATTTTGTGCATAATATCTAGAACCAATAGTTAATGCATTCCATTTCATTTGTTTTATTATTAATTTGCTTACTTTTTATTTTTTTTATTTTTGTCTCTTCGACTTAAATGGAAACAATATACTCTTAATGTTAAATTTATTTAATTTATTCAGTTGTTGTACTTGCTGTATATACTCATTTTGTATTGATTCCATAGTTACTATCTTAGCATTTTATATTGTTAAATTTTATGATCTTAGTCAGTAGTTGATATGGTTTATTTGTTTTAGTTCTATTTTCTGCCTTTAATTCATTATGAATAGTTTATTTATTACCCATTTGTTTGATATGCCTATCTTATTGCAATTGATGTTACTTTGTTTAATTTAACAATTTAATTATGTTTGATATCTTTTGTTGAATTTGATGGTGCTATATTAGAATATTATTTCCTTTGGTATTTTTATAGTTTTCGTATATTTAGTATATGCTAATTAGTATTTATGCATCGGGACTATCTTAATATTTTTAACTTTTCTTTGTTTTCTTGTTATAAATTATAATGTTGTTTTTCTATGTTTTGATTAATATGTCGTTTATTTTGATATTGTTTAAAAATGATTTTAATAATTATTTTGAGATGCTTTGTCACTGTTTGTTGCCTTGGAATATTATTTTGTTCCTTTGTTTTATTATATTTTTCTTTGTTTGTTAAATTTGGCCAATGAAAAATCTATCCGTCGGGTTTAGAGGCCTCCACATTTTAAAAGACGGAAATTTAATCAAGTTTATATTATTTATTTGTTAAAATGACCAATGAAAAAATCTCTCTGTCGATTTTGGAGGCCTCCTCATTTTAAAAGACGGAATTTTAGTTAAGTTCATATTATTTGTTTTTTGTTAAAATTGGATGATGAAGAAATTATTGTCGATTTCTAAGGCCTCCCATGTTAATAAGACGAGTTTTCTTATTTTTAAGTTATTATTTCATGTATTCAGTTTTATTTATATTTATTAATTACTAAAACTTTTACTAAGTGTGTTTACAGATACCTAAGACTTGCTTCCTTGAAGCTATTCGAAAGGAGTTCGAATTATATTTTTTTATTCATTAATTTGTATATATCGATGTTAGGCAAATCTCAGGCCGATATTATTATTTTATTTTATTGTGTATATTGCATGTTTATTATATATTTACATTATTTTATTCTCCTCCTCAATTTGGAAAACTGAACTTAGTCGGGAACCACATTTGTGGATTTCGAAGGGTGCCTAACCCCTTCCCTTCGAAATAATTTGAACCCCTTACCTAGAATTAAAATTGTTTCGTAGATTATCTTATAAATTAATTTATTAATTGGTTTCCTAGTTTCCCTAAAAACTAGGTGGCGACTCCCTTTTTCCTTAAACATCTTTAATCTCTTTTCCCCTTTTAATACCGCTTTTACCCGTTTCAAAATTTTTTTAACTAAATTATTTTTTAATTGAGTCACCACGACGTTGCTCCCACTAAAGGATGTCAACAACAATACTAAGAAAACACCATTGATATCAACATTATAGTTTCCATGGGTCTCGAGGCTGTGAAGAGGAGGAAACATTTGTGTTTGAAAGCCTTGATTGATCTCTAATCTCCTGGAGCCTTCTAGTTGTGATTGCCTGATTTCCTTACTACTTCAATCCACTTGTTGGTATGAAACCAACATCCCCATTTACAATACTTGATCTCAAAACTCTCTTTGGTCCAGCTATTATTCTGCTACTTGGCAGTCCAGGCTACAATTTGTTTAAAAAACTAAGGTTATTAGAGAACAAATGTGTAAGTCATTAGAGAACAAACAATATGAATGCATTACTATACTTACATTGAATGTTTTGAAACCATTTTCAACTTGAAACACACCCATTCCAGTTACTCTTGGCCTTTTAAATTGAGTTGTGTTTTCAACACCCTTTCCTTTCCTGGCGGTAGTAGCTTCCTTTGGTGCAACATTTCTGGTCTACACCTAGTGTTGTACTACATTGAGAACATGTAAACCAACTTTCAAGTGGATGATAACTACCTCTTCCAGCACTTCACAATCCCCTACCCCCTCCTCTACCACTCCTGGATCTTGATGATACTCCAACACCATTTACACTTGCACTTGCTTCATGTGTTGGTGTTCCTGAAGTTTTAGGAGGTGCAGTGATTCTAGGTGAAGCCCTTGTTGCACTTGCACTTGCTTTAGCTCTTGGTGTTCTTGAAGTTGTTTTAGGTGCAGTAGTTCAAGGAGAAGCCCTTGATGCATTTGCACTTGCACTTGCGCATGCACTTGTGTTTTTAGGTCTGCCTCTCCCCCTTATTGCAACAAGCTCACTCTCCATATTTGTTGATTTCTAATTTGCAAATATATATATATATATATATATATATATATATATATATATATTATATTAGTAAGTTGATTAAACTTTAAAAGTAATTGAAAAAAATAGTAATGTACATTTGGTCTTCCCCTTCCCTTTCTTGAACTTGATGGTTCTTCAACATTTGAAGTAGGAATAGCTCTCTGTTCCCCGACAGTTTAACCAAATATATCACTCCTTCGTAAAAGACAACTTCTTTTGTTGTGACCTTAACATGGCAAAGACTACATGTCATAGTTAGTCCAGTTATAGACAATTTACGAGACACCTTAGTTTCACCAACCTTTTTTCTTCTCAACTTTTTAGGCTTGCCTGACATTTGTTTTATCACTGGCGGATCAACAAGAGGATTTGTTGATTCTGGCCACATTGGCATGTTATTCATAGGTTGTATGAAATGTGAGTATGTCATCAACTACCTCTCTTTAGAGTATCATGGATGAATGAAATCATGTGGTCATATTGTTTATGCAAACATTGCAGCTAAGACATGTGCACATGGTATTCCCTTCAATATCCAAGATCTACAACTACACTCCCTCTTTCTCAAACATACATTGTGTTATTTGTATCCATCCAAAACCTCATAGCCAGTTACTCCATTAAACTCAGTGTTACATGCCATTGACTCATCAATATTTTGTTCTAATACTTTCATTGCCATTGGAGAGAAGTTGGTAATCTAAGAGTTTGGAAATTCACTTAACCTAGCTAACCTACTCATGACCTTAATCCTTATCTCTTCAAGCATACTAATAATGGTATTATGCCTTCCAGACAAAATCCAAACATTAAAGCTCTCACGCATATTATTATCTATTGCATCAAACTTGACTTCACAATTAAAATACACATTGCACAAATATTCTTTATCATAGCAAATTAAATCATCCACTATACATGTACCTCCAGTACCTAATTTAGAAAACTCATGCAGATTTTCTCTGAATTCAGCTTCAAAAGTACTTCTAGCACACTTCCAGAAATGGTTCTTCCTTTGCAACAATCTCCAGTTCTTTGACCAATTTGCTAGTATATGCCTAGCACACCTTCTTTCCTCACAAGCTGGAAATAACTTCGTAATAGCTATATCCAGTCCCTACACGTTACAACAAACGTTAGATAATTAAGTTGAAAAATAATAAACCAACGGAGAATTAAAAACAAGTTTACCTTTTGCACTCACATAATGGTGAAACTTGTTCCATCTCCTTATCACAAGTCTTCTTGCAACAGAGAAATAAACCAACTCCAACTGTTTGTGTTCTCATTTTCAACTACAGCCCAAGCAAGTGGAAGCATTTGATTATTGCCATCTTTGGCCATTGCAATAAGTAATTGACCCCTTCATACCCCCTTTAAGAAACAACCACCCAGACCAATGCATTTTCTAGATGATATGAATGCCATCTTGAGTGCAGAAAAATAGATGTAAGATGCCTAAAATACTACCCTACCAGAGTCATTAGCTTCACCAAGCTTCACCGCACAAGTACTCCCAGGATTAGACCTTAACAACTCATCCTTATAATTAAGAATTCTCCCAAATTCCTTCACATGATCACCCATAATATCATTCAAGATTTTAGCTCTTGCTCTTATAGCTGTGTTCTTACCAACATGTACATTATAGTTCTTCCTGATTAACTCTTGCAACTTCAACACTCTGATATTTGGTCATTCAATCACTTTCTTTTTAAAAACACTAGCAATGAATTTAGAGTTGCACAAATAATTTGTAGTATTCTTTTGACATGAATGGTTTGTCATGTAAGTCTTAATAACAAAATTATTAGTCTTCGTGTCCAAACTTGCATATAATAACCATTTGCAATTTACCTTGCAACATCTCACCCTTACTCTAGTTGGCTCAAACACACTTTTCAATCTGAACCCCTCTCTGAATCGCATACATAGTGACTGCCAATCTAAACTATTTTACAATTTCAAAAACCATACCCAATTTCCACACAATCTTCTTAATGTTGGGATCAAATCAGACACTCTCTGTGGTATGTTTTTTCCTTTTTGTGTTAGGCAGTTTCAACTTCATTTTTTCACCTTCCTTTAGACAACTATCATCTGTGTAAGTTTCAAAACTACAAACATTAGAACTTGCATAATATGGTTCATCACCCCCAACCTTCCTACTAAAATACCTGTATTGATAGCAGTCTCATCAAAACCAAGATCTGCTCCAGCATTACCATATGGTACTTCATCAGTATGTGCAGGAATTCTCTCCCTTCTTTTTCTCCTCTTCAGAAAGGATATTTTCTTAGCCCTCAGTTGAATGAACTCCTCATGAACATCACTTTCATATTGATCATCTTCAAGTAGTTCACTATCTTCAGAATCATCACTCTCTTCGGTTGACTCATCAGATCCTTTTTACAGAGTATTCATAATCTTCAAAATCTGATAGATCAGTATTTGGAGCTTTTGGGTTTGATAGAAAACATATTTGAGGTAGTATTTAGAGATACATCTACACCATTAAAAGCAGCCTCACCTACTTTATTATATCTACTAGCCCTATTATCAATGGTCCCAACTTTATTAAAAGTTGCACCAAATTCCACTTCAAGCATGTGGGCATATACTTCAAAAATAGCCCCACTTTGCAAACAATGACACATTTCTAAGAGAATATCGTCATTGTCAATATCTCCTAAGATGCAACTGTTAGGTGTCCAGATGCTAAATTTGCAATTTGGACTATACCCTAGTTCTTTAATGTAGTCTTTAATCTCAAAATACAATATTGTATCCACATTAACATTATAATATTCACTCACTAACCCACCCAAATATCTTGCTTCCTCACCTCAGTACAATAAGGCCCCACCATGATACAACTTTAAAGTAATGAATTCAAATCCACTCATACCTATATGCATAAACATTAAAAATAAGTAAGTACAAGTTACTAATAGAATACAATAATTGACTAAAGAAAGAGACAAACCCAAACAAATATAAAAACAATTCAAGTTATAGGCAGATTTTTTTAATGTAACTATAACCCCACACATACAGAACACAATACCCTACAGAAACAACACAATACTCGACATAACTTTGTCTTATTAGAATTAGGTCCGTAACCCACACAAACACAACACAAAATCCAACATATCTTTTTCTTCTTAGATAATGTTATTTAAGTGCAACCCCACACCCACACAAACACAACACAAAACCCAATATGAACAAGACAACACCCAACATGAAGTTATTTTACTGTTACCCCAGAATACGACACAACACAACACCCAACTCGTCTTTGTCTTCTTGTATGTTTAAAAGGAGAACAGAATTCACACAAATATAATACCACCCAACCAAGCCACACTCAAAAAATACTTTAGATTATACGATAACAAAGTAGCTGAATATATTAATATATGAATAAAAAGTTACATACGAAATTTGATATCTAAAAGTGTCATAACATAAACCCTAAAAATAAGCATGAAGTTACATTTCACTCAAAAATTGAAACCAATATTTAACAACATATCATAACCCCTACGAAATCTAAGCATAACAATAGCAATAAACAAAATAAACCAAGAAAAAACTAACCTTTGAACTCAACCACGATTGTTGATGACTTAGAAGAATGAAATCGACCCACAAATGTACGACCGAAATCGACCCATACATGCACGACTGAAATGAACACTAAGTATCAAAATCCAACATAGAAAATCAACTATCAATTTAAAAATTGAATTTCTGAATTCATTTTTTTTGAAGATAAATTTGAAATCAAGAAAAAACTAACCTTTCCCTGTTATTTTCTCTTTTTTTTGTAAAGTTAAATTTGAAAATGTAAAGGGAAAACTTTTTGAAATTTTGGGAAGTGTAAAAGTTAATTTTGAGCTGATAGCTTACATTTTAGATTGTTGAAAAAGTGGGGCCCAACGCGTGTTGAACAAAGATTTCAACCTTTCTGATATATATTGCAACGTAGATCAAAACGTGGTAAACAATTAGGTAAAACATAATTTGGGGGTAATAGGACCTTATCAAAGGTTAGGTGTGTCTCATGGATATTGGGTATATGATTTTTTTTTTGGGGGGGGGGGGGATACTTAGGCATTATCCGTTAATAATATAAGCATAAATTTAGTATTTGAAAAAACATACCAGGATTTTAAAATATCAAATGAAACAAAATGAAATAATTCAAGCCTATTGAATGCAGTATATCCGTTTAAGGAAAATATTTCCCTCTAGTACTCGATATTTAAATGAATAAATTCTCTCAAGATTGAACGATTCTATTCACTAGTGTATTGATTCAAAAATAATGGTGTCAGTGGTTCATTCAAAAGGAGCAACGTACACAAATATTAATTGTCCAGAAGAAACAGAAAAAGAGCGTTGTTTTAAAATGAGAGGAACGTCCTCTATTTATAAACAACAAAGGTTAGTGAGAAAAATTATTATTGTGTCTTAATTGAAAGGTTGCAACTCTTTGTAAAAGTTACAACCCTTCGGAAAGGTCACAACAGTAACATCTCGCAAATTTAGATAGCTAGGAAGAAGATTAGAAGTTGAAATAGTAAGTTTTTGGAAGAATTAAAATCTGATTTTCTTAAGTTAGGAAAAAATGAGTTTTTAGTCAACTTCAAACGTCCATAACTTCTAGCTCAGGATGAGTTAAGAGTAGTTTTTGACATAGATGGAAAGTCCTTGGAGAGATCTTTGCAACTCAATCAAGTTTGCGAGATTTCGATTTCATAGGAGTGAGTTATGCTTTTCGGAAGTTGGGCTGTTAGATTAAGGATAGTCCAATCCGGATTTGGGAAGGGCAAAGTTGTCTTTTCCTTAGCCAATTATTTTATTTCGTTTTTGGGTAATAAATTGGGGTCTAAACTGATTTTATTCAGTTTATGCTTTTAGAAAACAAGTTAGGTTTTTGAGAGAACAGAAAAGAAGAGGAGAAAAGGAAACAAGAACATTATAGATCGTCGAAGTTCGGCTTGTGGAATTCGTCGAGGGTGACCCCTAAAAAGGTATGTGAGATCTTTCTGTGTTGGGTTCGTTCACCCACAACATGTTTAATTCAGCGATTTCTGATAGATTGGTTATTGAATATTGAAGATCCTGATGAACAATTATTGAATTCTTGTTGGTTGAGTTGTAGCATGTTCTAGTTGATTGGATTCTCGTTTGTTTATCGGGTCTAATCTATTGGTTATTGAGATTATTAGTGATCCTAAGTTATTGGGGTGAGATCCAGGGAAGGTTTAGAGATTAAAAATGGAGAAGAAAATTTGGAAGTCCCGTCTGAAAGGCCCTGGAGCGCCTCGCCTATGAGAGCCCCTTGGGACAACCTCTGTTTAACATTCTCTGGCGCGTTGTTCCAGCTAGAGCAACTCAGACCAGAGTCTGTTCGTCATACTTTGGCGCTCCATGCCTCTGAGATCGCCAAGGTCACGTAGAGACCCCGTTCTTTCCCTATATTTTCGTACTAGTTCCTAAGTGATGTACCTACAATTCCTTGTCGATTCCAATACTCTAAGGTACATCTAAACATTATGAAATCATCCATAAACATGAATCGTGAATCATGAACCTTGAATCCATAATTCAATTCAAGGAAATTTAGGATCAATGCCAACGAAGTTAAGAAGTCAAAGCTATGAAGTAAGTTAAAGCAAAGTTTCTTAAGGTTTCCAAGAGTCTTATTTAAACGTTTTAACTTCGTTTTAAGGTTCAAGATTTGAGTTAAGGTAAAAGTAAAGTTGAAGTCTTTTTTTCGAAAAAGTATAAGGGGACTAAGTATTCCCAAATGAGTTGATTAAGATCACAAGTTTCAAGTCAAGTAAAGATTATAGAGTTGAGTTCATTTCTCAAAAGATATAAGGGAACTAAGCATTCCTTAGGAAGATTATAAATGTTTATACATTTAAGTTAAAGGGAAACTAAGATTTCCCAACAAAGTTTTAAACAAGAAAAGGGAAAATTTCAAAAGTGCTTTTAATGCTAAAAAAGGGGTTGAGCAAATTATCTCAACCAAGAGGAAGGAAGTTATTTTAATAACATGAGCTAAAGTATATTTTGAGAGTAGTATTGAGAACCGATGTGGGTATGAGATTTCATATTAACTCAAGTCTCCATGTAAACCATGTAGCCATCATAGGTATTAACGGGTCATACTTTTTAGATGATCACGTGAGTTAAGCTAGTGGATCCACTAGGATGAGGATGTTCTATGCGACGACAAAGTATAGGACAGTTCTGGCAGTGTGGCGAGACGTTGTATCACCACTTAGGCTCATAGTGGTGGTTGTCAGTTAGAGAAACTCCCACAACAGTAGTTGCATGGTTCCTAAAGAGGTTCTGGTTAGTATGAATAGGGGTATGTGACTTCATTCATGCATTTCACGAGTAGACTTTGAGAGGAAGCATGATGTCTATTATTAAGATTATGAGTTTATATCAGAATATTTTGTATTTTTACATACATCTTAGTGTCAATTGTATATTTGCATACATAGAGTTAAAACCCATGTTTTAACAAACGTTTCTTTATATTGCTCGTGTTTTTACACTGCTATATAATGAAATGAGTTAGTTCTATTTACTTAAGTTATCCATGAGTTGAGCTGAGCCAATGTAAGTGTTCCTTCGAGCAAAGCTAAGGTAAGTGTTACTTCTTACTCCTTCTCAAGATTAAGTGGTTGTTTAGCATTCCAACTCGCATACTCGTACATTCAATGTACTGATGCTAGTTGGCCTGCATAGTATCATGATGTAGACACATGTAACTAGGGTCGACATTCCGGTGTGCCATTGATCTAGTGAGAAGTTCAGAGTTAGTGTTGAGCCTCCTTGTATCTGTAGGAATCTTTTATTGTTTTTAGATTTTTTTTAGTCATGGAATGTTGAGTGGATTTTCCCAACATTCATATTAGTATTTTCAAAGTCTTCACACACAGATAGAGTTAGTTTCCTTAGTCTATTCATTTCCCTTGTAAACGATAAGACTTGAGTTGTCATTTTTGCTAAGTATTATTTTAAAGTTATTCTTTTTCAATTATCTCTCTAGTATTTAAGTCTTCTGCTGAGTTAAGAAAGTCAGGCCAAGGGTTCGCTTGGGGCCAGCAATGGTCTTCGAGTGTCATCCACATCCAGGGTGTAGGCTTGGGGCATGACAAACTTGGTATCAGAGCAAAGGGTTTAAGAGTCCTAGAGAGTCTATGAAGCCGTGTCTGTAGAGTCTTAGTCATAGGTGTGAAGTGCGCCACATCTATGATTAGGAGTCTACAACATTTAGGAATTCCTCACTTCTTTCATACTCATTTCATGCGTTAGAGTATTATATCTAAAAAGTTTCCTTCTAACTCTTGTCTGTACGTGTTTTCAGAGAATCATGCCTCCACGAAGAGCAGTAAGAGGTCATCTAGTTTGGAGGAACGTTGGTGAAAAATAGTTGCTAAATGCACCTGAAGTGCAACCTCAAGGAGAAAATTACCCATGCTGAATTCCGTGAGACTATCTTGATGTTATGTCAAGCGACTCATCAGTTGGAAAGAGAGCTAATCGACATGAAGTGTCTAATACTTCAAGGATCCGTGAGTTTTTAGGGATGAATTCACCAAGCTTCACAAGTTCATGTGTCATAGAGAATCGAGAGAACTTTGTTGAAGTAATTTAGAAATTTTTTGATATGTTGCATGTTGTTGATGTGGAGAGGGTAGAACTAGTTGCATTCCAACTAAAGGGTATCGGTAGAGTATGGTTCGACCAATGGAAAAGGAGTAGGGCTGAGGATGCGGCAATAGTGAGTTGGGCTGTGTTTGAGAACGCTCTCATGGGACGTTTCATTCCCTGTTAGTTGCGAGAGGCAAAAGTTAAAGAGTTTCTAACCCTTAATTAGAAGTCTTTGAGTGTTCATGAGTACAGCGTGAAGTTTTCACAACTTTCCCTCTATGCTCCGAAGATCGTTGTTGAGATGAGGAGCAAGATTAGTTTATTTGTTGTTGGATTTTCTCGTCAGTCAAGCAAGCAAGGCAAGGCAACAATGTTGATAGGGGTTATGGATATAGCAAGGCTAATGCTCCATGTACAACAAGTTGAGGAGGATAAGGTGAAGGATAAAAAGGGGTTTAAGAATAAAAGGGCTAAGACATCAGGCAACGAGTTCAGGCACCAAAAGAGTAGTATGAATTCTTCCTTCCAACAGAAGTAGAAAGGACCTGCCCCACCATCTGCTAGTTCTCTTTCACCCTGAAACAATGGTTAGCATAATAGTCGGAGTTCACAAACCATTAGAGCTGGACACGCCAAGTCTCAAAGTAGTGAAGCGCAAGGAGGTAACTAGGCTCATGCATGTGCTAGGTGTGGTAGAACCCACATTGGAAAGTGTCATCATGGCCAGACATGTTGCTTCAAGAGTGGAAAAGAGGGTCAATTCATGAAAGAGTGTCCAAAGAACAAGCAAGGAAATGGTACCGGCGGAGGAACAAACCGCCTATATGCTATCAACGGTCACAAAGAGCAAGAGGATTCGCCAGATGTTGTCACTGGTATGATTCAAGTCTTTGACTTTACTGCTTGTGCTTTGCTAGAATCAGGAGTGAGTTTATCTTTTGTAACTTCATATGTTGCAATGAATTTTTATGTTATTCCTGAGCAACTTATTGAACCATTCAATGTTTCTACACCTTTTGGTGATTCTATTCTAGCAGACAAATTCTATTGTGATTGTATTATTTCCCGTCATTCACAAAAGTACCATGGATGACTTAGTTTAGTTATACATGGTAGAGTTTGATGTCATTCTAGGTATGGACTGGTTTCATGCCTGTTGTGCATCAATATATGTCAGTACTCGAGTAGTTAAGTTTCAATTTAAAAATGAGCTAGTCTTAGAGTGGAATAGCAGTTCAGTAGTGCCCATGGGTCGCTCCATTTTTCTTACCTTAAGGCAAATAAGTTAGTTTCTAAGGGGAGTGTCTATCACTTAATCCGTAATGACTCAAGTTCTGAGATACGTCCTATTCAGTTAGTTTCAGTTTTAGTAGTAGAAGAGTTTCCGGAAGACTTTCCTGATGATCTACCCGGAGTCCCTCCTAAGAGAGAAATAGACTTTAGCTAGACATCATTCCAGATACTCTTCCTATCTGTCTTCCACCATATAAAACGGTACCAGTAGAGCAGTTGAATGATTTTCTAGAGAAGGGTTTTATTTGACCAAATTAACTTTGGAGATGGTTAAGTTTCAATGGTTTTAAGCATGTGAGAGAATCTTTTAGGAAATTGAAAAAGAAGTTGAGTATGTCCCAGTTTTGCCTTTACCGGAAAGTACTCAAGTTTTTGTGGTTTATTGTGATACATCTAATGATTGGTTTGGGTTGTGTGTTAATACAGAATGGCAAAGTTATAGCTTATACCTCCAGAAAGTTGAAAGTTCATGAGAAAAATTACCCAACCCATGACTTAGAGTTGGTTGTTGTAGTATTTGTTTCGAAAGGTGACACCATTATCTTTATGGTGTTTATGTGGAAGTATTCACCGATCACAAGAGTTTTTGGCATGTGTTTACTTAGAAAGAACAATCTCAGGCAAAGAAGGTGCTCTATGGGTAGTACCACCCATTTTGAGGAAGATAATAAAGAGTTAGCAAAGGTGGTGCATAGACTTGCACGATTAAAACCTTGATTAATGAATTGCACAGAAGGAGGATTAGTGGTGATTAATGGGTCTGAATCATCATTAGTGTCAAAAGTAAAAGTCAAGCAAGACAAAGACCCTATATTTCTTGAATTAAGACAAGTGTTCATAAGAAAAAAGTGATGAATTTTAAACAAGGGGGAGATGGTGTATTGAAATATTAAGGTAGGTTGTGTGTAACAATGGTAGATGATTGAATTACTTAAAAAATTCACTCAGGAAGGGTGTTATGAAATTTGGTAAGAAGGGAAATTAGTTTGTAGAGAAGCCACTTGAGAAGCTACTTGAGAAGCTAAAGAGGATAGGAAGAAGAGGTACCTATATCTCTTCGAATCTGGAGAATTCCAAATTGAGGTACTAATCCTTTTCTTGGCATTGATATTAAGTTGGCATGTTGTGTTTATATTTTGTTATTGGGTGTATGAGCTGAATGTAAGATGTTACACCATAAGCCTAAAAAGAAGTAATTTTATTCGAGGACGAATGTTCCCAAGGGGGAGATATTGTAACATCTATCAAATTTTAATAGCTAGGAAGAAGCTTAGAAGTTGAAATAATATGTTTTGGGAAGAATAAATATCTGGAAATTTTCTTAAGTGAGGAAAAATTGAGTTTTTGGTCAACTTCAAATAGCCATAACTTCTAGCTCAAGATAAGTTAGAGGTAGTTCTTGATATGGTTGGAAATCGCTTGGATATATATTTCCAAAGCCGCCAAGTTTGTGCGATTTCGATTTCGTATGAGTGAGTTATGCCTTTCGGAAGTTGGAATGTTAGAATAAGGATAGTCCAATCCAGATTTCGGAAGGGCAAAATTGTCTTTTCCTTATCCAATTATTTTATTTAGTTTTTGGGTAATAAATTGGGTTCTAAACTTATTTTATTCTGTTAGAAAACAAGTTAGGGTTTTGAGAGAAGAGAAAAGAAGAGAAGAAAAGAGGAGAAATGAGAAAAGGAAGCAAGAACGTTCAAGATCGTTCAAGTTCGGCTTGTGGAATTCGTCAGGGGTGATCACTAAAAAGGTATGTGAGATATTTTTGTGTTGGGTTCGTTCACCCACACACCAACATGTTTAATTCAGCGAGTTTTGAATTGATTCGTTGATGAATATTGAAGTTCTTGATGAGCAATTATTAAATTCTTGTTTGTTGAGTTGTAGCATGTTCTATTTGATTGGATTCATGTTTACGGGTTGTTTTTTTGGGTCTAATATATTATATATTGAGGTTATTATGGATCATAAGTGATTGGGGTGATATCCATGAAAGTTTAGAAGGTTTAAAGATGAAAACGGAGAAGAAAAGTTGGAGGTCCCGTCTAAAAGTCCGTGGGGCTCCGCTACTACTAGAACCCCTCAAGAAAGTCTCTTTCTGACAGGCTCTGGCGCTCTGGGCCAGCCAGAGTGTCTCAGACCAGAGTATGTCCGTCATGCTCTGGCTCTCCACGCCTCTCAGAGCGCCAAGGTCACCTAGAGACCTCGTTCTTTCCCTATCTTTTCGTATTAGTTCCTAAGTGATGTACCTACAATTCCTAGTCGATTCCAATACTCTAAGGTACAACAATTCAATACAAAGGAAATTTAGGATCAAAGTTAAGGACGTTAAGAGGTCATGTCGAAAGCTATGAAGTAAGTTAAAGTAAAGTTTCTTAAGGTTTCCAAGAGTCTTATTTAAACGTTTTAACTTCCTTTTATGTCTAAAGTTTCGAGTTAAGGAAAATGTAATATCTGAAGTCTTTTCTTCTAAGAAGTATAAGGGGACTAAGTATTCCCAAATGAGTTGATTAAGATCAAAAGTTTCAAGTCAAGTAAAGAGTAAAGAGTTGAGTTCATTTCTCAAAAGATATTAGGGATCTAAGTATTCCCTAGGAAGTTTATAAATGTTTCTACGTTTAAGTTAAAGGGAAACTAAGGTTTGCCTACAGAATTTTAAACAAGAAAAAGAAACATTTATTCCAAGAGGGATTTTTAAAGCTAAAAAGGGGGTTGAACAAATTATCACAACCCAGATGAAGGAAGTTATTTAAAAAGCATGAGCTAAAGTATATTTTGAGAGTAGTATTGAGCACCAGTGTGGGGATGAGATTTCATTTTAACTCAAGTCTCCATGTAAACCATGTAGCCATCATCGGTATTAACGGGTTATACTTTCTAGATGATCATGTGAGTTAAGATAGAGGATCAACTAGGATGAGGATGTTCTATGCGACGGCAAAGTATAGGACAGTTCTGGAAGCGTCGTCAAGACGATGTATAACCACTTAGGCTTATAGTGGTGGTGGTTGGTTACTCATAGTGGTGGTTGTTGGTTAGAGAAACTCCTACAACAGTAGTTGCATGGTTTCTAAAGATGTTTGCTTAGTATGAATAGGGGTATGGGACATCATTCATGCATTGCACGAGTAGACTTTGAGAGGAAGCATGATGTCTTTTATTAAGATTATGAGTTTACATCAGATTATTTTGTATTTTTACATACATCTTAGAGTCAATTGTATATTTGCATACACAGAGTTGGAAACCATGTTTTAACCAGATTTTCTTTATATTACTCATGTTTTTGATAGATAATGAAATGAGTTATGTCTATTGAGTTAAGTTATCCATGAGTTGAGCAGAGCCAAGGTAAGTGTTCCTCCTTACTCCGTTTCAAGCTTAAGTTGTTTTTTAGCATTCCAACTCGCATACTCGTACATTCAATGTACTCATGCTAGTTGGCCTACATCGTATCATGGTGCAGACGCAGGTAACCATGATCGACATTCCAACGTGCCGTTGATCCGGTGAGCAGCTTAGAGTTAGTGGTGAGCCTACTTGCATCGTAGGACTCTTTTATTGTTTTCAGTCATTTTCAGTTATGGAATGTTGTGTGATTGTCCCAACATTCATCTTAGTATTTTTAGAGGCTTCATAGAAAGATAGAATTAGTTTCTTTAGTCTTTTCATTTTCCTTGTAACCGATAAGACTTGAGTTGCCATTTTGGCTAAGTATTATTTTAAAGTTACTCTCTTTGAGTTATTTCTTTAGTGTTTAAGTCTTCCGCTGAGTTATGAAAGCCAGGACAAGGGTTCGCTTGGGGCCAGCAATTGTCTTTCAATGTCGGCCACGTCCAGGGTGTAGGCTCGGGGCGTGATAACAACCTTTCATTAAAGCCACAACTTTTCATAAAAGTGGCAAATCTTTATAAAAGTCTCAATTTTTCATAATTGTCACAACTTTTCATAAAAGTCACAACTTTTTGGAAAGGCTATGACTCTTTGAAAAAGTTACAACCCTTCGAAAAGGTTACAACTATTCATAAAAGTAACTACATTTCATGAAAGGGGAAGGCTAGTTTTGGAAATAAAATAAATTAAAAAGGTATCCTGGTTTGTGGTGGCGCGTATATATATATATATATATATATATATATATATATATATATTACTTTAAAAGCATCATCTCCTAAATTAAAATTTGAATTACTATTTTACCCTTTACCCACCTTTCATCACCCGTGCTATTTACCCCTGTTCGCAGAGGTCGCCTCTCCAAACAACCATTCCCATCAGAAGCCGCCACTTCCAAACAAACATTCGCATACACCACCACTTCCACCTTTTCAGTTTTTACATGGCCCTTCCAATGCAATACACAACCCTTCCAAAACGCCTCCACTTCCAACTTCTTGTCTTTCAGCAAACCGACGTACCCCCTCACTTCCCACTCTATATAATTCAGAAACATAGATGGCTTTCCCAATCGAACAACTAACAATTAACGCACAGGTATGCACCGACTGCCCCTCTCCTTCACAATTTAGGTTTTACAAATCTATCCTTTTACTTCACCAATTAATTTGTTACTCATGGGATCAGAAATATTGGAAGCACAACATCCGTGTATCTTTTTTTGTATTTTCCAAGTTGTAAGTCATTCCCTTTTCTATGTTATTGTGTTATTACTTTCAAATTCCCTTAACATGGCTGGTGTGTTTCACCATACAATGCTTTGTTCATTATCAAGTTTTAAGTCATTCCCTTTTCTATGATATTGTGTTCATACTTTCAACTTGTTCTAGCACATCTGCTATTTTTTACCATTAATTTTCCTGCCATTTGAAAATCCAAAATTTCTATACTTGTATTAGTTCTAACCTTTCGATTGTATTTTCAATATCTTACTGCTACCTCTTTTATGCATCACATTCACCCGAACTACGACTAACATTCATTATATTCATTCAACATAGTTAAATGTATAACAAGAAGCATCCTTACTTTGGCTTTTTGGAGAAATAACACCTTTTAATGTTCTTCTTATTTGCATAAATCAACAATAATGCTGGTCCTGATAGCCTCTGCACAGACATGTAAGACTAAGTAAAAAAAAAATTTATTGACATTGTAGATTCACTATTTGTTTTTATACATTGTTACCTATCATACCAAGCTTCACTAGAAATGAACTGCTATCTTTATGAAGAATACTCAGAGATTATTTTCTTTAATAATAAGGTTGCAGAGTACTCATGGTATCACTTCATCAATCGTACCCCGACACATTAATGTCCATTGTTAACATTACTGCACCCATTTTCCCAAGTACCGGCATTCATTGAGATACAACCCACATGGCTACTGAAATTGAACTAGCAAACCAAGATACCTAAAGGCTCTGTTGACTCGGTCATGCTAGTCTTAGTTATTCGAAGGGGTTCCATCATACCTTACAAGAATTCAAGGCATGAAGGGGAACTTTCAGAACAATAATATTAGTTGACGAAGAGGTATCAACGTTGACACTTTCAGTTACCTTATTTTACAATGGTTCATCTTTGTTGGACTGATCCCACCCCTCCCCTGCCAAATAATTGGGGACAAACATACAAGAAAATCTATTTAATAAGCATATCGAAACATGGAAGGAATCCTTGAAGCAAAATAAGACTTACTACATTGCTAAAGGGCGCTTAGATCGCGTCAGCCCCAACTACTCTTGTGTGCATAAAGAACTTGAATTGTCCTTCACAGACAGTACAATAATAAAGGAAACTGAGCATCAGGTTCCAAAAGACAAATTCTCTGATGGCTTTTCTTCATTTGAACATGTTGATGAATTACCTAATGGTTTTATTCTAGGTAACTCACTATCCACACGACCTAGCTCTTACATTCTTTCCCCATTACGCTGTCTCTATGACTAATCGGCATGATGTATTTGCAGACTTGATTTGTGTCTTAGTTATTATGAATCCCCTTATTGAAAATAAAAATTCCAAGAGATGGGAAATAATTGTTATAAATGAGATCTAAGTTGCAATGCTATATAATGTACTATCTATATATACATTACGTTATGTATTGACTTCTCACTTCCAACAAATAATCCAGCATGGAGCATAAAACAGTTACTCTATGGGGAGATTTTGCTGAAAATGAAGGTGCATTCCTGGAAAAGCTGCAAGATGATAAGCCTATACTTGCCTTATGTGACGTTAGAGTCTCAATTTACAAAGGTATCTACATTGTATTGTACGTGTTTATAAAATTTAAACTGACTGTAGTTGTTGTTTCAAGTGTTTAAATGGTCCTGTTCCACTAGGTCGCTTTGAGATCTCTACTATTCCAATGAGCTGTGTCTTGATCAATACAATGTTCCAAAACGCAAATGAACTTCGAGCCTCGTACATTACGGCATTCGCTAATATGTTCACCACTATTACTTTAACCACGCTTCCTCAACTTTCAAGTATAATTATAAATTGATATAAAATGACATATTTCATCTACTATCATTGGTCTGAAGTTCATAATATCACTCCAAATCTGATAATACTATGCACCAAAAAGACCTCACTTTAAATGAGTGATACGAAGAACTAATCTTATCGTAAATACAGGCGTGAAATCATAATGGCCAACAATAAATATATCACAATAAGACCAACAAAGGTAATGAGAAGAGCCATACAAGTACCGTCAGACCAAACTCTTGATGGTTTGTTGGGAGATTCACAGGTACATACTAACATATACATGAAATCTCCATTAATAAAATACATTACTATGTTCATTGTATATTCTAGAATATGGTATATTGGCGATTTTCAGGATTGTATGTAAAAGTTCAAAGCAACAATCAAGGACATACTGAATAAAGATGACTCATGGTATTCGTCGTGTAAAAAGTTCCACAAGAAAGTGAAATTAATTGAAGAAACTGCAACTTACCCCAAATGCAATAGTGAGAATGTTGAATATGAAATGAGGTTTGTCTTTGTTAAAATACCATTCACAATTTACTAATTAAAGAACACATTATTTTAAATGATACTTCCCAATTTTGAAGGTACTGCTTGTGACTTGAAGTTTGTGCCGAAGAACGACGTGCGCGAGTAATTCTATTTGAGGCGGCTAAATATTTAATAGGCTGCAACCTGCAAGAGTACATAAAATCAATGTCCGTAAAGGTATTAATTTGATTTATATAGTTCTCTGAATGTAAGGCCATAATTACATCGTGTATTGTCTCTCTTACTGAATCCTTTCCAACTAACATATCCAATTATTTACATATTATCAAGAGGGAAGAATGTTACTACTACCGCAAATTGGTGTTGAGTAAAGACAAGCAATTCAACTTCCTTGTGCGAATTGATATGAATTACTCAAACCACAGCCGCAACATAATTGCAGAAGAAATACTTGAAGCGTAAGAAGAAGCACCAATTATTGTTGATGAGGAAGTCAAACCAGTTCGGACGTACAGAAAGAGGACCAAGAAAACGTCATAAGGAGAGGCCCAAGTCAAACTGAAGAAACCAAAAGCCGTTAAAATTAGTTGTCTTTACAATTATGTATGTAACTAAACAATATTTGCATTTACTGCCTAACCAATGTTTTTATCATATTTTCTACTTAAGTGTGAATGTGTAATTGATAGTGTACTATCTAATTAAAATGACAATTCCATTTATCCGGTCTCTATGATATACGTCGACTGTAACTACTTTCAAACTATTATTGATGGGAATTTTATACTATACTCTAAACACTAACACCTCATAAATGCTAAATTCCATAAATTCAATGTTACCTACGTTGAAACAAAACACGATCTGAAAATGCCTATTCATTTTAATATCATTTCAGATACACGAAATAAAATTACGGATCATATATAAAGTTTATGTTAATTTATTAATCTTCTTCATATTTTTGGCTTCCACTCTATACGCAAGAATTTCAATTGTGACTAAAACAATCATGTATCGACAATGTAATATGCATATTTCAATTAGGACAGTAGTATCATTTAGCTTTAGGTGTAGATAAACTTTGTCGGCATGGAAATTAGGTTCTGTCACATGTTAGTACTTACAAACATTACCAAGGACATTATGTAGGATTGGAATACCTTATTAAGCTAAATCCAACTTAGTTTATGATTACCTTATATTTTCTACGAAAAAAATTATAGAGCAATGTGTTAAGAAATGACCAATATAAGAAATGGCTTATGGTAAGATGCATTCTCAGTTTATGTGCAGAAATAACGTCAAATTCCATGTAGCCAATAATAACTGATACTCTAAAACACGTGATTACCACTAAACATAACCACTACAAAATCACAACACATTAAAATATAATATCACAAAATAGTACGCCCATCAGCGGCAAACGACCATCAGCGAATAATCACGCCTTTTCTTAAATATCACAACTATAAAAAAAAAATCGTGACTCACCACAACAGTTGCCTTTTCAAATGTTGAAACCCGTTGACAAACCCATGTAAAATGAACTGAGGCTCTACAACTTCTCTATAAATAGGTTCTCATATATTTACACCTTGATCAACTTATTGAGCATCTTCCCTGATACTGAACCCATCATATACCATAGTTTCATATGTATAGAATAACATCACATTAAAAAATAGTGACATTTTTATTTATTCACAGAGTATGTGGTATCAATTTTCATGCTCCTCTGTTCTTCTATCAGATAAATACCGGCTAGACTTCAGAGTAACACAACAACATCACAAAGTGGGTAGTATAAAAGGTAAATTCCTATTGATTCCATAAACACGTTCACCAAGCGACGAATTATCAAAAACCCGTAAAATGCACCCAGTAATATTGTAGGCATTATTCATCTCAAAGAAAAAAAATACATAAAAAGGGCAGGCCTTCCCCCATTTCTGATTTATGTATTATACTTAATTAACACAATAAATATTGAACTTCTTACTACACTAGCACACACGATGACAATACCGACTGCTAGTTTATCAATTCCATAATTTGAAAACACGAGCCAATTACGTCAAAGGCACTTCAATTAAGCATGGAATTTCAACAGAATGAGCATGCCAAAAATAGAGGTATGTTTACCATAATGATATTTCAACACCCAAAACCATCTAACAAGCCAACAGAAGATAAAAAAAGTATAATATCATCACAACAGTTTTGCACTAGTGGGCAAGCAGAAAATGCAGACATATGTAGAAAGGGAATTGCGACAGGTTGAAAAATACAAGGCGGTTACTAATAATCAAATAAAAGAGGGCGATATTCTTGAACCAGAGTTGAAGATATAGAAAAAATCAGTGAAACGTAAAGCTATATCAGGGGCGAATGATAACGGAGGCATAGTGAATACATTAAATTACATGTACGACATACAAAATTAAATGCACCATAAAATAACACTAACCTTCTATATTATTATGGCCCGTGTTATAGTGGTTTCTAATGGAAAATTTTGTTCCGTTCAATAGGAGATAAAAAATTTACAACAACATCAACTCATAAACTGGAAAAACAACAAGCCTGCACCTATTGCCATGCTTTGAGGTTTGAATATGAGCCACCGGCATTCTGCTGCGCAGGTGGATATATCAATTTAGCACCCAATGAAGTATTAGATGAATTTTATGAATTATTTGTGGCGGATTCAGATGAAGCCAAGTTATTTCGTAAGCATATACGTGCGTACAATAGCATCCTTGCGTTAACATCATTTGGAGTAAATCTAGATAAAGACTTGGCATCTTCTAGAAAAGGAGTTTACAGCTCCAAGGCACAAGGTCAGATATATTATGATCTACCATCTTTAATCTCAAACCATGGCAAACCACGATACTTTCAACAATACTTTTATGCTACTGAACATGAAATAGCCAATAGAATTTCAATACTACAAGGTGCCAATTTATCAAAGGAAGTCATGACCAAAATAAGAAATGTAATGGAGGCAAATCCATATGCAGAATTCTTCTCCCATCTTAAAGAACATACAAACTTACAAAATATAGAAATACGCATAGCTGCAAATGCTTCATTAGATCAACGTGTCTATAACAAGCCCTCGGTGGATCAGGTCGCAACAATTTGGGTAGACGGAAACAATCCAAATATACCATTAAAAGAGATATTGTTTTACACAAGCACTCGAGAAATAAACATCGCGTAAAACATTATATGGGTGTTGTCTGTAACATCTATCAAATAGAAACGAGTAGAAAAGAGGTTAAAATCCAGAAATATTTATTTTTGGAAAGAATAAGAAAAATCTGGAAAATTGACTAAGTTGAAAAAATGAGTTATGGCCATTTTCAAATGGTCATAACTTCTATCTCAAGAAAAGTTATGGGAAGTTCTTAATATGATTGGAAAGACCTTTCCAACGCCGCCAAGTTTACGAACTTTCAATATCGTATGAGTGAGATATGCCTTTCGGAACTTGGGTTGTTGGAACAAGGAAAGTCCAATGCGGATTTTAAAAGGGTGTTTTGGTCTTTTCCTTACCCAATCATTTTATTTCATTTTTGGGTAAGAAATTGGGGCCTAAACTGATTTTATTCAGTGGACGCTTTTAGAAAACAAGTTTGGGCTTTGAGAGAAGAGAAAAGAGGAGAAAGGAGAAAAGGAGAAAATGAAGCAAGAACGTTCAAGATCGTTAAAGTTCGACTTGTGGAAATCGTTGGGAGTGATCCCTATGAATTTATATGATATAATTTTGTGTTGGGTCCTTTCACCCACACCCCAATTTGATTCAATTTAGCAAGTTAGAGTTTATTTGAATGATGAACATGGAAGTTCTTGATGAAAAATTGTGAAATTCTTGTTGGTTGAATTGTAGTTGATCTTTAGTAGATTTGATTCATATTTTTGGACTCTTTTTGGGTCTAATCATTGAGTAATGAGGTATTTAGAGATCCTAAGTGTTTGGGGTGGGATCCATGGAAGTTTAGGATGTTTAGAGATGCAAAATGGAGAGAAAATTTGGAGGTCTCGTCTGTTACACCCTGGGGCGCCACACCTTCCACAGCCCTTTAGGGCAGGCGCTATCTTATAGATCCTAGCGTGCCGCGCCAACTAGAGCGCCTCAGACCAGAGTATGTCCGACAGGCTCTGGAGCTCTGCGCCTCTCAAAGCGCCAAGATCCCCTAGAGACCCGTTCTTTCCCTATCTTTTCGTACTAGTTCCTAAATGATGTACCTATCATTCTTAGTTGATTCCAAAACTCTAAAGTACATATAAACATCATGAAATCATCCATAAACATGAGATCATGATCCTTGAATCCATAATTCAATTCAAGGGAAGCTAAGATCAAGGTAAAAAAGGTTAAGAGTTAAGCTTAAAAGTTAAGAAGTAAGTCAAAGTAAGTTCTTAAAGTTTTCAAACATTCTTAAAAAAACATTTTAACTTTTCTTTAAGACTCAAGTTACAAGTTGACAAAAGAGTAAGTAGTTGAGTTAAATTCTCAAAAGTTATAAGGGAACTAAGTATTCCCTAATGAGTTAAGTTTCATAGTTAAGCAAAGAGTAAGAGTTGAGTTCATTTCTCAAAAGATATAAGGGGACTAAGTATTCCCTAAAGGCTTATAAATGTTTTCACATTTAAGTTAAAAGGAAACAAAGAGTTCCGAAAGAGTTTTGAATAAAGAGGTTACATTGATTCCAAAAGGAGCTTTTTAAAAGCTAAAGGATTCAGTAAATTATCTCAACCCAAAGGAAGGACGTTTTATTTAAAGTATGAGCTAAAGTATATTTGGGAGTAGTATTGAGCACTTATGTGTGGATTAGAGTTCATATTAACTCAATTCTCCAAGTAAACCATGAAGCCATCATGGGAATTGATGAGTCATACTTTTTAGATGATAACGTAAGTTAATCTCGTGGATCCACTAATCTAACTAAGGTCCTATACCGAGGGCAGGGTATAGGATGGTCCTTGGCAGCCTGAGGTAAAACATTGCATCATCACTTAGGCTCAACGTGATGGTTGTCTGTTAGAGAATCTCTCACAAAAGTTATATTACTTTCATATTTAAGTAAAGTTGAGTTTGTTATTGCATTTCTTAAACGAATGAAGTTGCTTTTTTTACAATATTTATATATATTGCATGTGTTTTAAATTGCTTATATACATACTTGAGTTAAGTGTATTCTTGAGTTGAGCAGAGCCAATGTAAGTTCATGTTATTCCCCTCAGCTTAAGTCATTGTTTAGCATTCCAACTCGCATATTCATACATTCAATGTACTGATGCCAGTTGGCCTACATGGTTTTATGATGTAGACGCAGGTATCCAGGATCAGAACACAGCACATCGTTGATCGAGTTTAGCACTCCACAGTCGTTTGGTGAGCCTACTTGAATTTTGAAGGACATCCCTTTTATTGCTTTTCTAGATTAGTTCATTAGGATGTTGTGGGGTCTGTCCAAACAGTCATCTCAGTCAGTTTAGAGGCTTCATAGACAGTTAGTAGTTCAGTTTTGGAGTCTAATTTATCTTATATTTCAAGTGTTAATACTTAGTGCCATTTTAGCCAATATAATTTTGTAAGTTATTTGACGAGAAAGATTTTAATTCTTTATCTAAGAAGAGTATAGTCTTCCACAGAGTTAAGTAAGCCAGTCCAAGGGTTCGCTCAAGGCAACCAATGGTCGTTGGGTGCCAGCCACGTACAGGGTGTAGGCTCCGGGCATGACAAATTGGTATTAGAGCATAGATTTCAAGAATCCTAGGGAGTCTATGAAGTCGTGTCTGTAGAGTCTTAGTCATCGGTGTAAAGCGCGACACATCTATGATTAGGAGGCTACAACATTTAGGAATGTTTCACTTCTTTCATATTTCTCTTAGTGTGTTAGAGTTTATCTCTAAAAATTTTCTTTCTTATTCGTGCTTGTGCGTGTTTTTAGAGAATCATGCCTTCACGAAGAGAAGTCAGAGGTCGTTTAGCTAAGAGGATTGTTGAGGAACAAGAGTTTCCAAATGCACCTGAAGTTCAACCTCAAGGAGAAGTTACGCATGCTGAATTTCGTAAGACTACCCGAGTGTTAAGTCAAGTTGCGACTCATCAAGTTTGATATAGAGGTTATCGACAGGAGTTTTTAGGGATGAATCCATCAAGCTTCACAAGTTCAAGTGTCACAGATGATCCATAGAACTTTCTTGAAGTACTTATGAAATTTTTTGACATATTGCATGTTGTTGATACTGAAAGGGTGGAACTAGTTGCATACCAACTAATGGGTATTGCTAGAGTCTAGTTTGACCAATGAAAAAGGAATAGGGTTGAGGATGCTCCAATAGTGAGTTGGTTGTGTTCGAGAATGCTCTAATGGGATGTTTCATTCCCTGTGAGTTGCGAGAGGCAAAGATTAGAGAGTTTCTAACCCTTAATGCCGATTCTATAAGTGTTCATGAGTACAGTCAGGAGTTTGCACAACTTTCCCGCTATGCTCCTTAGATGGTTGTTGAGATGACGAGCAAGATTAATTTATTTGTTGCTAATTTGTTTCGTCAGCCAAGCAAAGAAGGCAAGGCAACAATGTTGATAGGGGATATCGACCTGGCAAGGCTATTGATATATGTGCAACAAGTTCAGGAGGATAAGTTTAAGGATAAATAAGGGTTTAAGAATAATAAGGCTAAGACAGCAGGCAACGATTTGAGGGAGATAATGGGTAGTACGAATTCTTCCTTCAAACAGAAACAGAAGGGACCTAATTCACCATCTGCTAGTGCCCTTGAACCCAGAAACAAAGGTGAGCATAATGGTCGGAGTTCACAAGCCTTCAGAGCTAATCATGTCAAGTCTCAAGGTAGTGAGGTGTAAAGAGGTAACTGGAACATGTTCTAGGTGTTGTAGAACCCACAGATGAATATGTCGTGAGGGATCCAGGTTTTTTTTCAAGTGTGGTGAGACTGGAATTTCATGTGAGAGGGTCAAAAGACCATGCAAGGAAATGGTACTGGCAGAGGAACAAACCGATTGTATGCTATCAAAAATTGCCAAGAGTAGAAGGATTCGCCAGATATTGTCATTGTATGATCCAAGTCTTTGAATTTATTGTTTATGCTTTGCTAGACCCAGGAGCAAGTTATCTTTTGTAACATTCATATGTTGATATGAGTTTTTATGTTTTCCTGAGCAACTTAGTGAACCATTAGTTTTTCTACACCCATTGCTGATTCTATTCTAGTAGACAAATTCTATCCTGATTGTACGATTTCCCGTCAATCACAAAAGTACCATGGATGACTTAATTTAGTTAAACATGGTAGATTTTGATGTCATTCTAGGTATGTACTTGTTTCATGCCTAATATGCATCAATATATTTCAACACTCGAGTAGTCAAGCTTTAGTTTCCAGTGAACCAGGAAAAGCAGTTCAGTAGTGCCTATGGGTCATTCAATTTTGTACCTTAAGGGAAAGAAGTTAGTTTCCAAGGGGCGAGTATATCAATTAGTCCATACTGACTCAAACTGCTGAGATACCTCCTATTCAGTCTATTTCAGTTCAGTAGTAAAAGATTTTCCTGAAGTCTTTTGTGATGATCGAGCAGGAGTTTCTCCTGAGAGAGAAATACACTTCGCCATAGGCATCATTCCAGATACTCGTCCTATCTCTATTACACCATATAGAATGGCACCAGTAGAGTTGAAGGAGCAGCTGAAGGAATTTTTAGAGAAGGGTTTTGTTTGACCGAATTATCGTAGGAGACTGTTAAGTTTAAATGGTTTGAAGCCTGTGAGAAAAGCTTTTAGGAATTGAAAAGAAGTTGACCACTGCCCAATTTTGACTTTAGCGGAAAGTACTGAAGTTTTTTGGTGTATTATGATGCATCTAGAGTTTTTTTGGGTATTGTGAGTTAATACAGAATGGCAAAGTTATAACTTATGCCTCTATAAAGTGTAAACTTCATGAGAAAAATTACCCAACCCATGACTTAGAGTTGGTTGTTGTAATATTTGCTTCGAAAGATGACGCAATTATCTTTATGGTGTTCGTGGGGAAGTGTTCACCGATCAGATGAGTTTTTGGCATGTGATTAGTTAGAAAGATCTTAATATCAGGCAAAGAAGGGTTTCTATGGGTATTACCGCCCATCTTGAAGAAGATAAGAAAGAGTTAGCAGAGGAGGTGCATAGACTTGCACGATTAGGAGTTTGATTAATGAATTACACTGAAGAAGGAGTAGTGGTGATGAATGGGTTTGAAGCATTATTAGTTTTAGAATTACAAGGAATGCAAGACCTATACCTTATTTATCTTGAATTAGAGGCAAGTGTTCATGATGACTTTTGAACAAGGGGGAGATGATGTATTGAGGTATCAAGGAAGGTTGTGTGCACCAATGGTAGAAGATTGAATTACTTTAAAGTTTCACCCATTAAGGGTGTTATGAGATTTATTAAGACAGGAAATCAGGTTATAGAAATGCTACTTGAGAATTTAAAGAGGATAGGAAGAAGAGATACCCACATATCTTCGAATCAGGAGAAGTTCCAAATTGAGGTACTAATCCTTTTCTTGGCGTTTATATTGAGTTGGCATGTTGTGTTTATATTTTGATGTTGGGTGTATGAGCTGAATTTAAGATGTTACACCTTAGCCTTGTAAGAGTAATCTCATTCGAGGATGAATGTTCCCAAGGGGGAGACATTGTAACATCTCGCAAATAGAAACTACTAAAAAAGAGGTTAAAATCTGGAAAATTGACTAAGTTGAAAATTTTTGGCCATTTTCAAACGACCATAACTTGTAGATCAGGAGGATTTAGGGTAACTTCTTTATATGGTTGGAAAGTCATTGGAAATATCTTTACAACGCCGCCAAGTTCGCGAAGTATCAATATTGTATGAGTGAGATATGCCTTTTGGAAGTTGGGTTGTTCGAACAAGGAAAGTCCAATCCGGATTTTAAAAGGGTCTTACCCAATTATTTTATTTCGTTTTGGGTAATAAATTGGGGTCTAAACTGATCTTATTCAGTTAACCTTTTTAGAAAACAACTTAGGTTTTTGAGAGAAGACAAAAGAAGAGGAGAAAAGAGGTAAAGGAGAAAAGGAAGCAAGAACGTTCAAGATTGTCAAAGTTTGGCTTGTGGAAATCATCGGGGGTGATCAAGGTATGTGATATCATTCTGTTTTGGGTCCTTCCACCTACACCCTAATTTGATTCAATTCAGCAAGTTAGAGTTTATTTGAATGATGAACATAGAAGTTCTTGTTGAAGAATTGTGAAATTCTTGTCGGTTGAACTGTAGTTGATCTCTAGTAGATTTGATTCATGTTTCTGGACTGTTTTTGGGTCTAATCTATTGGGTAATGAGGTATTTAGAGATCCTAAGTGTTTGGGGTGGGATCCATGGAAGTTTTGGAGGTTTAGAGATGAAAAACGGAGAGAAAAGTCGGAGGTCTCTTCTTTTACACCCTGGGGCGCCGCGCCTGCCAGAGCACCTCAGACTAGAGTCTGTCTGACAGGCTTTGGCATTTCGCGCCTCTCACAGCACCAGGACCCCTTGGAGACCCCATTCTTTCCCTATATTTTCGAATTAGTTCCTAAGTGATGTACCTATCATTACTAGTTGATTCCATCACTCTAAACTACATCTAAACATCGTGAAATCATCCATAAACATGAGATCATGATCCTTGAATCCATAATTCAATTCAAGGGAAGCTAAGATCAAGGTCAAAGAAGTTCAGAGTTAAGTTTAAAAGTTAAAAAGTAAGTGAAACTAAGTTCTTAAAGTTTTCAAAGAGTCTTAAACAAACATTTTAACTTTGTTTTAAGGCTCAAGTTACAAGTTGAGCAAAGAGTAAATAGTTGAGTTAAATTCTCAAAAGTTATAAGGGAACTAAGTATTCCCTAAAGAGTTAAGTTTCAAAGTTAACCAAAGAGTAAGAGTTGAGTTCATTTCTCAAAATATCTAAGGGAATTAAGTTTCCCTAAAGGTTTATAAATGTTTTTAAATTTAAGTTAAAAGGGAACTAAGAGTTCCAAAAACGTTTTGAACAAAGAGGGGAACATTGACTCCAAAAAGAGCTATTTAAAAGGTAAAAGGTACAGTAAATAATCTCAACCCAAAGGAAGGAAATTTTAATAAAATTATAAGCTAAAGTATATTTTTGGAGTAGTATTGAGCACCGATGTGGGGATGAGAGCTCATATTAACTCAAGTCTCCATGTAAACCATGAATCCATCATGGGAATTGACGGTTCATACTTTTTAGATGATCACGTAAGTTAATCTAGTGGATCCACTAAGCTATGTAAGGTCCTATACTGATGGAAAGGTATAGGATGGTCCTCGGCAGCGTGAGGTAAAACGTTGTATCATCATTTAGGCTCAAAGTGAGGGTTGTCATTTGAGAATCTCCCACAAAAGATATATTACTTTCGTATATAAGTAAAGTTGAGTTTGTTATTGCATTTATTTAACGAACTAAGTTGCTTTTTTGTTTTACAAGCTTTATATATATCGCATGTGTTTTAAATTTCTTATATACATACTAGAATTAAGTATATTCTTGAGTTGAGCAGAGCCAAGGTAAGTTCATCTTATTCCCCTCAATCTTAAGTCGTTGTTTAGCATTCCAACTCACATACTCGTACATTCAATGTACCGATGCTAGTTGGCTTGCATCGTTTTATGATCATCATAGACAACTGCAGTGGGGATGTTGGCCAATGAAGCACAAGGTACTCACTTTCAAATATAGCCAAGAAAAAGTAATCTTATGTCTGCTCACATATAACAATTTGCTTAAAATATACACCTATTGCAAACATTTTATGGATAACTATTCTAAGCCTACTTTGTCGAAAGTAATGTAGGTGTACGACGCGACACAAAAGGTTCTGTTTCCTGTAGGGAGTACTACTCTTATAAACTACAAGTACGAATAGGTGACAAATCAATATTATTATTGCGCGGGAGATTGTTGCAATAGTTTGTTGTTGACACCGCCCCAAAATTCCATGACCTATACTAGAGACTTATATGTTGATAAATGATGATTTTAGACTTAAATAAATGTAAATAACTTGTTTGAGAAGTATTGGGACCATAGCATTGAATAAAGGCCGTCACGTCCGGAAACTAACGAAATTGAACTAGTTAACGTCCCTATGTTTGGTGAAGGTTTAAGAGGGTCATATGAAGTCCAAAACTTGTAATAATACTTTAAATAAGTAAAATGTAGTATGGAGGGTAAAAACATATAGTCACAACACCCCAAGAACCACCGTAATGGTCCTTGGGGAGGACCCGAACATAGGCGAGCAGGCTGCCGCCATCATGGAGGGATCCAAACTTGGCCTTGGGACGCCGGTCCTACATGAGGTCCACTGCCTCAACCCAGATTTGACAAATAAATCGTGAAATTAATCCCGCGACGCGCAGCCACTTCCCAGATTCATAAAATTCGTATTTTAAACATTTTGAATTCACAAAAAGACCCATTTAAGTGAGCGATATTTTGGGTAACTTAATGGGTGACTATATAAGGTCATGGGGTCAGTTTTAGGTTAATTTTAACACCCAAATCAAGTCTCAAAAGTTGAAATAAAAAATCACCCACATCTCTCTCTAATTCTCTCTTCCTCCAAACCTCCATTGAAGACCATTAGAGCTCAAGAAGAAGATCAATCCTTCAAGTTTCCAACTCAATTTCGTGGCTTTATCATCTTTAATGTATGATTTATTTCACTCTTGATATCCTTTTCCCCAAGAGTTCCCTCCAAAAGATGATTTCTAAATCCCCCAAATGTAGGTTTTTCTTCTACACATGGGTCTTCTTTGAAAAACAAAGTTATGAGTCAATTGTGATAAATTATGATGAATTAATGTTGTTTAAGTATATATTGATGATTAATTGATGATTTCTTATGAGATTTACCTACACTCATGTCCAATTTCATGAAAACCTTGAATTGATATGGTGAATTGTGAAGATTATGAATATGTAGATTGCCTACATTGTTGTTAACTATGTAATTGCTCTAGAATTTACCTTGTTTATGATATTGGTTATGTATTCTTTGTAATGGAAGTATGAAAGTTCTTGGAAGGTCAATGAGGTATGTTGATGGGTTCTTCTTCGATTCAATTATGAATTATGAGTTACTTATATAGTAATGGTTCTAGGTCTAATGTGTGGTTGTGATGTTGATGCTAAGTATTCCTTATCCCTAACCCTAGACTGTTGAATTGGTTATGAATAATGCAAGTATATTATAGTATGATTATTATATATTGAAAGTAGTTTCTCATGATTATAATAAAGTGTTAAGTGAAAGGTCTACTCACTTATAAAGTGGGGTCTAAAGTGAAAGGATTGTTCTCACTTCTGATGACCAATGAGCTAGATATGATAAGATGTTTACATAGGGGTCTAGAAGAGACTAATGTGGACTTGTATTACGAAATAATATGATTAATAAAGTGAATAATTGCTTATCACCGGAAGGGAATGTAAATGAGATGGAGGTCTCACGTTTAGCAAGTCCGGCCTCCCATATGGGTTTCCTCACGTTAGTAAGTCCGGATTTCCAAGTTATATGTAGTCTCATGAGATGGAAACCTCTATGTTAGTAAGTCAAGGTTTCTAGCAACAATCTCCTTAACTCTTAACTATGTGCCCACATATGACTCTAGCTTAGTGGATCCACCTAGATAGCTACGTATGAATGGTTACACCTTAGGAAAGTGGTAACCGTCTCTTTTAGGTGTAGGAGTAGAACACCGGATTCCATGTAGCTCACATGGTCTCATGTCGGTTATTGCACTTCTTTACCTAATGTAAAATTTAATGAACAAGTTAAGTATGTGAACTCTTATTAGGGTTGTCTTGAAGGCTACTACATAGGGTGAGGGAGGGTATGTGACTTCTATTACTCATTGCACATGTGGGATCCTAAGGGATGGTTCTATTAGTGTTCTTTTATGATTATGACTATGAGTATGATTATGTCGATAAGCTATGAGTAGTAATCATGTATTAATCAGGTTATGTTGAATTATGAGAATATGTTGTAAGTATGAAGTGTGTTTCTTAATGTGATATTTAGCCTTGGATAGGATTATGGGGTTCTATCTTTGGCATTGCACAAGTATTGCTTGGGTGATCTATGTGTTGGTTTACTACTAGTATGTTGAATTGACTTATTATGCTTTTATATATGCATGTTGAGATAAACTGATAAAAAGCATGATTTTTACCAAAATTTCCTTTCATCATGCATTGATGATTATTGTGCATAGGAGTCATACTTAGTACATATGATTTGTACTAACCCACATTTCTCCCTTTTCCCCAAACATTTTAGGTTTGGGCCATTGAGGAGATTTGTGGTCATTGGTAAAGAAGACTTGGATCTTTCCTAAGTCAATTGGTAAGTTCTCATGAGTCCGAGGATAGAGCCACTCATCAAGCCTTATTAGTTTGCTCTATGTTTTGAGAGAATTATTCCATTCTCATGTTGAGAGTTCATTGTAGGTGTACGACACGACACAAAAGGTTGTGTTTACTGTAGGGAGTACTACTGTTATAAACTACAAATACGAACAGGTAACAAATTAATATTATTATTGTGCGGGAGATCGTTGTAACAGTTTTTTGTTGACACACCCCGGAAATTCCATGACATATACTAGAGCCTTATATGTTGAGTAATGATGATTTTAGATCTAAATAAATGTAAATAACCTGTTTGAGAAGTATTGGGATCATAGCATTGAAGAAAAGCCTTAACATCCCGAAACTAGAGGTATTGAACTAGTTAACGTCCCTACGTGTGGTGAAGGTTTAGGAGGGTCATATGAAGTTCAAAACTTGTAAAAACACTTTAAATAAGAAAAATGTAGTATAGAGGGTCAACAATTATAGTCACGACACCCCAAGGACCACCGGAAGGGTCCTTGTGGAGGACCCGAACATGGTCGAGCAGGCTGCCAAAGCAGCCTGCGCGCACCCATTACGCAGGGATCCCAACTTGGCCTTACGATGTGGGACCTACATGAGGTCCACATCCTAAACCCGGATTTCACAAATAAATTATGAAATTAACCCCGCAACGTGTAGCCACTTCCAAGATTCGTAAAAGTCATATTTTAAACATTTTGACTTCACAAAAAAGACACATTTAAGTGAGGGGTCTTTTGGGTAATTTAATGGGTGACTATATAAGGTCTTGGGGTCAGTTTTAGTTCAATTTTAACATCCAAATCAAGTATCAAAAGTTGAAACAAAAAATCACCCACATCTCTCTCAAATTCTCTTTCTCCAAACCTCCATTGAAGACCATTAGAGCTCCAAGAAGAAGATCAAGCCTTTAAGTTTCCAACTCAATTTCGCGGCTTTATCATCTTTAAGGTATGGTTTCTTTCAATTTTGAGATCCTTTTCCCAAAGAGGTCCCTCCAAAATATGATATCTAAATCCCCCAAATCTAGGTTTTTCTTCTATACATGGGTCTTCTTTGAAAAATGAAATTATGAATCAATTGTGACAAATTATGATGAATTAATATTGTTTAAGTATATATTGATGGTTAATAGATGATTTCCTATGAGATTTCCCTAGACCCATGTCCAATTTTATGAAAACCTTAAATTGATATGGTGAATTGTGAAGATTATGAATATGTAGATTGCCTACGTTGTTGTTAATTATGTAATTGCTCTAGAATTTACCTTGTTTATGATATTGGTTATGTATTCTTCGTAATGGAAGTATGAAAGTTCTTGGAAGTGCAATGAGGTATGTTGATTGGTTCTTCTTGGATTCAGTTATGAATTATGAGTTACTTAGATAGTAATGGTTCTACGTCTAATGTGTGGTTGTGATGTTGATGTTAAGTATTCCTCATCCCCAACCCTAGATTATTGAATTGGTTATGAATTATGCAAGTATGTTATGGTATGATTATTATATGGTTGAAAGTAGTTTCTCATGATTATAATAAAGTGTTAAGTGAAAGGTCTACGCACATATGAAGTGGGGTCTAAAGGGAAAGGATTGTTCTCACTTGTGATGACCTATTAGCTAAATATGATAAGATTTTTACATAGGGGTCTAGAAGAGACTAATGTGAACTTTTATGATGAAATAATATGATTACTAAAGGGAATAATTGGTTAGCACCAAAAGGGCATATAAATGAGATGGAGGTCTCACGTTTAGAAAGTCTGGCCTCCCACATGGGTTTTCTCACGTTACTAAGTCCGGATTCCCAAGTTATGTGTTTTTCATGAGATGGAAACCTCTATGTTAGTAAGTCAAGGTTTCTAGAAACAATCTCCTTGACCCTTAACTATGTGCCCACATAGGACTCTAGCTCAGTGGATCCACCTAGATAACTACGTACGAATGATTACACCTTAGGCAAGTGTTAACCCTCTCTTTTCGGTGTAAGAGTAGAACACCAAATTCCATGTAGCTCACATGATCTCATGTCAGTTATTGCACTTCTTTCCCTAATGTAAAAGTAAATGAACAAGTTAAGTATGTGAACTGTTATTAGGGTTGTCTTGAAGTCTACTACAGAGGGCGAGGGAGGGTATGTGACTTCTCTTACTCATTGCACATGTGGGATCCTAAGGGATGGTTCTATTAGTGTTATTTTATGACTATGACAATGATTATAATTATGTCGATAAGCTAAAAGTAGTATTCATGTATTGATCATGTTATGATGAATTATGAGAATATGTTGTATGTATGAAGTGGGTTGATTAATGTGATATTTAGCCTTGGATAGGATTATGGGGTTCTATATTTTGCATTGCACAAGTATTGCTTGGGTGATCTATGTCTTGGGTTACTACTATGTTGAATTGATTTATTATGCTTTTATATATGCATGTTGAGATAAATTGATAGAAAGCACGATTTTGACCAAAATGTCCTTTTATCATGCATTAATGATTTTTGTGCATAGGAGTCATACTTAGTACATGTGGTTTGTATTAACCATATTTCTCCCTTTTTCCCAAAAAATTTTGGTTTGGTCCATTGAGAAGTTTCGTGGTCATTGGAGAAGAAGACTTGGATATTTCCTAAGTCAATTGGTGAGTCCTCATGAGTTCCGAGGATAGAACCTCTCATCAAGCCTTATTAGTTTGGTCTATATTTTGACACAATTATTCCATTCTCATGTTGAGACTTCATTGTATCCTATATGGGCATATTGTATTGTAATAGACTAAGGGCTATGCCTAAACTATTCTGATTCATACTCTTGTAGATGGTTTAATGTGAGAGAAAGTATTAGACTAAATTCCTATATGTTGGTTATGTTGTCTATGCGAGAAGCCTAAGTAAGCTTCATATGTGAGAGTTCTATGAAAATCTCATGAAGTAGATGTTGATGAAAAGTTTTAAATTTTCCTACATTTTTTACCTATGATGTGCTATGATGTATGCTAAGGGCTTGTCTTAGTCCTCTTAGAGGACACCTACGCCGGTTACACCTAGGGGGTACTTTGGGTCGTAACAAGCTTGGTATCAGAGCATGAGGTTGAGTAATCTTGGTATTGATGTCTCACTAAACGACGTCTATGTAGGGTCTTATTCATAATTGTGAAGAGGGCCACATTTATAAGTGAGAACTATGTGATGCTTAGAAACTTTTATTTCTCTTGTTATTCCTTTGTCATGCCTAAGAGTCTTAACTCTATCTATTCCTTTCTTCTAATCCTTTTATTGTGCTCATAGTCAATTAATACAAGGAGGAACAATGCTCGAAGGGCCGGAGAGGAGAACTTGAATGAGGCGGTTCCCCCTCAAGCTCCTTAAAACCCTCAAGTTCATATTGAAGAGGGGCTATGTCTAATTTTGAGATAAGGTCGGATATTCATAGCTTTACTCATGTGTTGGCTACCCAAGTTTCTAGGGCTGCAAGGGTGCAAGTGAACCCCAATGCTAACTCTACCGCTTCAAGGATTAGGGATTTCACAAGGATGAATCCCCCTACTTTTTATGGTTCTAAGGTGGAGGAGGACCCATAAGAGTTCATTGACGAAATGTTCAAAGTTATTGATGCTATAGGTGTTCCTTCTCAAGAAAACGCCGAAATAGCCGCCTACCAACTCAAAGATGTGGCTCAAGTTTGGTATGAGCAATGAAAGGATGAGAGGCCAGTAATAGAAGGCCGAATTAATTGGGGAGCTTTCAAAATTTCTTTCCTTGATAGGTTCTTTCCCTTGGAACTAAGGGAGAGGAAAATACAAGAATTCATCAACCTTTCTCAAGGGGGTACGATCGTGAAGGAGTATAGCCTCAAGTTCACTCAAATATCAAAGCATTATCCTACTATGGTTGCGGATTCTAGAGCTAATGAACAAATTTGTTATGGGGATATCTAACCTTGTGGTTAATGAATGTAGGTCGGCTATGTTGTTTCCTAGCATGGACATCTGTCGTCTCATGGTTCATGCCAAACAAATTGAGGAGCAAAAGCTTAAGCAAGTTGTTAGGGAGTTGAAGAAGGCAAGAACCGAAGATGGAAATTCTTTCAAGACTAAATTTGAGGTGCAAGACAATCCAAGGTCAAAAAGGAGGTTTTCTAACCACGACCCTCCTAATTCTCCAAGGTTCAACAAGAGTAAGGTGTGTACTCACAAGCCCCAAGAGGGGAAATGTGGTAGTTCTTATGTAGAGAAGCCTCTTTGTTCAAAATTTTGTAGAAAACATGATGGTAAGTGCGTAATCGGCACGGGTAATTGCTACTTATGTCAAGAGTGGTCACATGAAGAGAGATTGCCCTATGATGAAGACTCAATAAAGGGAAAATGCTCAAGCTTAAGAAAGTTCCCCAAATTTGGATGCTCCCAAGAAGAATCGTTTTTATTCTCTTCAATCCTGAGGTGATCAAGTGAGCTCACCGGATGTGGTTACCGGTATGTTACAATTATTTTCCTTTGATGTATATGCTTTATTGGATCTGGGAGCTACATTATCATTTGTTACCCCTCTTGTAGCCATGAAGTTTGACATACTACCCGACATATTAGATGAACCTTTTTCGGTTTCTACCCGGTGGGTGATTCCGTGGTGGTTAATAGAGTGTATAAAGGTTGTCCTATTTCCTTGACCAATAAAGTTACGTTCGTTGACTTTATAGAACTTGACATGATAATTTTGATGGTATATTGGGTATGGATTGGTTGCATGCTTGCTTTGCCTCTATTGATTGTAGGACAAGGGTAGTGAAATTTCAATTCCCAAATGAACCCATTTTTGAGTGGAAGGGAGGAAACTCAAATCTTAGGGGTAAGATCATTTCATGTCTAAAATCTTGCAAAGGGTTGTCTCTACAACATAGTAAGAGTTAGGGATCTTTAATCTGAGGTCCCTCCATAGATTCGGTACTCGTAGTGAGAGAATTTTGAAGGTTTTTCTCGATGATCTTCCCGAAATTCCTCCCAAATGGGAGATTGACTACGAAATAGATTTATTGTCAAATAGACAACCTATTTCAGTTCCTCCTTATCGGATCGCCCCGGACGAGTTGAAATAACTAAAGTCTCAACTCAAGGATTTTCTAGATATGGGTTTTATTCAACCAATCATATCTCCATGGGGTGCCCCGGTATCATTTGTGAATAAAAAGGATGGGTCTTTAAGAATGTTTATCGACTACCGTCAATTGAACAAAGTCACTATAAAGAACAAGTAACCGCTCCCTAGGATTGATGACATGTTTGATCAACTCCAAGGAGCGAGTTACTTTTCAAAGATTGACTTGAGGTCGGATTATCATCAACTTAGAGTGAGGAAGGTTGACATTCCGAAAATGACATTCCGAACAAGATATGGTCACTTTGAATTCCTAGTGGTGTCATTTGTTCTATCAAATGCCCCGGCGACATTCATGGACCTTATGAATTGAGTTTTTAGAAAGTATCGTGATTTGTTTTTGATTGTATTCATTGATGACATTTTGATATACTTTAGGAGTGAGAATGACCACATGAGACACTTGAGGATCGTTTTGCAAGTTCTCAAGGATAACTAACTTTTTGCTAAGTTTAGCAAGTGTGAGTTTTGGTTGAGACAGTTTACCTTTCTTGGTCACATTGTCTCTAATGAAGGGGTAGAGGTTGATTCGAGGAAGACAGAAGTGGTCAAAAGTATGCCTAGACCTTTGAGTCCTACCGACATCCGATGTTTTCTAGGGTTGGCCGGTTACTATAGAAAGTTTGTTGAGGGATTCTCATCTATCCCACCTTCATTAACGGCCTTAACCCAAAAGAAGTCCAAATTTGAATGGTCGGAATCATGTGAAAAGATTTTTCAATTATTGAAAGATAGACTCACCTCTGTTCCGGTATTGAACTTACCGGAGGGTACCGACGAGTGGGTCTAGGATGTGTTCTCATGAAATATGAGAAATTCATAGTGTATGCCTCTAGGCAACTCAAGCCACATGAGAAAAATTACCCAATTCATGACCTTGAGCTTGCGTCTGTGGTATTTGCCTTGAAAATTTTGAGACACTATCTCTATGGGGTACATGTTGATGTGTTCACCGATCACAAGAGTCTAAAATACGCATTCACTCAAAAAGACTTGAATCTACGCAAAAGAAGATGGTTAGAAATTTTAAGGAATTATGATATGAGCGTCTTTTACCATCCCAGGAAAGCTAATATGGTTGCGGATGCACTAAGCCGAGTGTCCATGGGTAGTGTGGCTCATGTGGTTGTGATAAGAAAAAGTTAGCGAAAGAGGTACATATATTGGATCGATTGGGGGTTTGACTAGAAGACTCTATAAAGGGTGGTTTCGTGGTTCTCCACAACTCTGAGTCATCTTTAGTGGTTGGGGTGAAATCCAAGAAACATATTTACCCTCTATTGATGGAGTTGAAGGAAATGGTCCTTAGTAAGTCTAATGAGTCTTTCTCTCAAGGAGAAGATGGGGTGCTTAGGAACCAAGGAAGGTTGTGTGTACCGCATGTGGATGGATTAAGAGAATTGATCATGGAAGAGGCACATGGATCCCGGTATTCCATCCATCTGGGTTCCACAAAGATGTACCGCAACATACGAGAAATTTATTAGTGGAATGGTATGAAAAGGGACATAGCGTATTTTGTTGCTAAGTTTCCAAACTGCAAACAAGTCAAAGAGGAACATCAAAGGTCGGGTGGCTTGACCCAAAATATAGATATTCCTACATGGATAGGGGAGGATGTTAACATGGACTTAGTAGTAGGGTTTCCTCGTACTATAAGACAACATAACTCGATATGGATCATTGTGGATAGGCTAACCAAGTCCGCCCACTTTCTTCCCGTCAAAGTCACATATTCGGCAAAATATTATGCCAAATTGTACATCGAAGAGATAGTGAAGTTACTGTCACGACTGGAATCTAGACCCCAGACGAGACCGGCGTCGTTGACCTCTCAGAGGTCGCAGACAAGCCTACTTACGTCATTCTTACTTTACATAGGTTAATTTTAGCGGAAAATTTAAAACTTTTTATTTTCTAACATACTTATAAAAACATTCTCATTAATGCGTAATTGTTCACCATGAACCATCTAACATTAAGAGATAATCAACTGAAAGAAATAGTTCAATTCTTATAAAGCGTATAATTGCCAAAATGGCACCAATACATAATCTGAATAAAAATAGGAAAGAAACGCTAGTGGAACATGCTCCACTAGCTCAACTCTAAAACTAAGCTAGAATATAAAACAGTAGCATCCTCGAACACATGAGGACCTACCAAAACTGGATGAATGCTGGACGTCCGGATAACTGCAACGATGATCCTGTAGCTCTATCGTCCACCTATGCCTGCACCTAAAATAGTAGAGTTTGTATAGGGTTAGTACACACTTGTACTAAGTATGGGTATATGCAAGCACACACCAAGGACATGCATGAGAAAGAATATCTCTTTCCTAACAACATGATTTTTGGAAAGTCAAGTCAGTGGACTTGCCAAATTGAGATTAGGAAAGTTTCCAAATTTGGATTAGGAAATTAAATGAGCTTTCCAAATTTGGATTAGGAAAGTGATGCCATGAGAATAACATACCTCATCATACTTTTCACATTTGCACACAGCACATAACATTTGTACATAGCACATATCATATAGCATACAATACATTTTGCATGTAGCACATAACTTCTTTCATATCATTCATTCATATGCCATGAGACCTTGGAAATCATGGACTTGACATTAAGACATCCCAGAAATGAGGGCTCAATAGATGGGACCTTAACTAGGGAATCTCCATTAGCAAACACAGAGTCTGCTTCATTCATTCATACGTACTTCATTTCGTTTCATTCATAGGCCAGTGTAACCAACAGCTATACCTAGGATGTAGTTTAAGACTTTCATTAGGTTCGTTGTGCAATGACCCAGAATGACCTAATGTCATTACTTGAATCTAACTCACCTTTGATTATCCTATCCTAACACCTTTGGTATCATTCATTTCATTATGTGCATCATTTGAGGCTGGCCTCATTCATTCATTGGGAACTTTAACTTTAACCGACATAGATCATGTGAGCATCATGAAATCCAGTGTCTCCCCCACACCGAAAAGAGGTGGAATCACCGGCCAAGGTGACCCTAAAACATGCTAGCATACATGGGAATTTAACCCCGCCAGATCCCTATATTGGCAGTATAGGTTCGAAGACTAGGAGATATAAGGAGACCCATACCCGGCAAGCCGGACAGTCTCATCTCATGAGAGTTACGTGAACCTCCGTCCTTCCCGAAAGAAGGCATCACCGCTCATAGCTAGTCTATCGATGCTCAGTATAAAGTTCCATTTCATTCATCTCATACATCATGGAAGCTGGCTTCTAGTATGAGGAAATCATAGCTCATTAGATGATTTCTCATCTCATCATTAGTATTAAGTGTGTTAAGCTCCATACCTTCATTAGAGTGTTCATAGAGTCTGGTCTCTTCATTATCCTACACTCTCATAGGTGAGTACGTATTGGTAACATTTCATTTGAGATTACTCTCATCATTTACATTAGCCTTATATCATGTTGTCACCACATTCATTATCATTAGCACCTTTGCTTTTCATAGTTACTCACCTCTTATTACGTGAACGTTCATTTCATCATATGCTAATGCACTTGGCCATTTAGTGTATCTTACACTCATACTTAACCCTTCTAGGGTTCATCAATTCATTACATACTTCTTAGATTCACTTACTTTGAACATATGTTAGACTTATGTGTCTATACATACAAGCCATGAGGCTTCATTCATATTTCGTCTAAGTGATTCATATCTTTCTAAGATTATGTGATACAAGACTTATGCATCTTGTATGTATGCCAAGATCTTGATTTCGATCTAAGTATGTGGCATTATTCTCGGATATTTTATTCACGTATGACTTATGCATCAATACGGAAGCTTGGGCAAGTAAACCCAAGTCTTGAATCAATTGGATATCATTTATATTTTTAATTGATTTTATTCTAATATTCATAACATTATGACTCTAAGTTAAATCACAATATTAACATTGAATTATTAATTTTCTACTTAACTTTTCTCTTAAATTGGCCGAAGGGTTGTGGGTTCGAACCCCCACAACCCCTTTTTATTTTTCATTAACATCTCATTGCCCAATTTTGCCTAAACCAAGAGGTTGTGGGATCAAACCCCCACAGCCTCTTTTATTTTGTTCTTTATTTCGCTGGGGAAAATTGGGAGGTTGTGGGTTCGAACCCCCACAACCTCCTTATTTTAATTTAAATTCGCTAGGGGCTGTAAGGTTGTTGGTTCGAACCCCCACAACCTCCTATTTTTATTTTTAATTAAAATCCTCTAATGTAGGCGTTTTGGCAGTGAGGTTGTGGGATCGATCCCCCACAGCCTCACTTTATTTTCCTATTTATTTCGCCCTTCTCCATTCCAGCCTTGAGGTCGTGGGTTCGATTCCCACGCCTCCCATTTTATTAAATTTAGTTATTGCTCTCTCCTTACTCGCCTGCACCCTCATTTCGAATCCCCCCAACCCCTTTTCTTTTATTCTTGCGAAATTAAAGTGCTATACGGGTGAGGTCACAGGTTCGAACCCTGGTGGCCTCACCTCTTTTAAAAACAATAAATTTCCAGATTTCCCTTCTACACTTTAGCCTAAACGAACTTGTAGTTGCTGCTGGAAATTAGTCACTTTTTATTAGCTTATATTCACCAATAATTCTACTTGAAAACATAGGAAAGCTCATGGATCATTTGATACTTTTTGGGGGAGTATTTCATGAATTCGTTAGCCAAAATGTTGACACTCAAATCAGCCCCATCTCCATTTTAATGAATATCACGATTACATAGCTTTATACACGTAAAATGACAACCAAAACCATATCAAACTTGAAGCCATAAATCGAAAACTCATTTATAGTGAGTTTACAGTAACATTTTGCACATACACACACTTGCACAAATATTCGAATACATGGTTGTCTTTCCTACGATTTCAAGTATACAATCAAAATCATGTTAATCACGAAGTCATAACATTCCTAAATCTACCAGCAATCATACCCAACCTACGATTTATTGGGAGCTAGTGACAGGGGTATGCAAAAGGGGAAACAACTTAGTTTCGGATTAAATTCGTCTGAGTCCTAAGGGTCTCTTGGGAAAGGGACCAAGAGTAAGAAGACCCATACCTTAATTTTCTTGTTCAACCACGAAATTTCTGTCCAAAATCCTCTCCACAAATCAGTCCAAGCTTCCTCAACGTCCACACCACCCGACAACAACTTCTCTTTGCCTTAACGTTTTGGTTACTTTGTTTTTCTTAAAATTTTGTGTGAGTTATTAAAGTGTGAAGAACTCTTGATGTATTTTCAGTTCTTCACCTTAATTTTGCAGAGAATAAACGTGAAAGAGAAGAGAGATGTTGACGTGAGAGAAGGAGAGAGTTAAACGTGCAAGGTAGTTTAGGCTTAGGTAAGGACTTAGTCAACTAGGACTCTTTCAAACTTTTAAATAAAAATCTGATTTTTCTTTTTCTTAAATTAGCTAATAAATATTAATTTATTACATTAATATACCAACATAAATTAAAAACAAAATTAATCATTGCTTCTAGTGGGGCTCGAACCCGAGTGACACCCCATTTGCGAAAATGGGTCACTTCGGGTCGCCCCAACCCGAATTGCTTTATTTAATTAAATTAATTAATTCCTCATAGTAATTACAATATTACCCTTGGCCTGGAAAAGACCATTTTACCCTTGGATCCTCAAAACTTGAAATTTCTTCTTTTAAGTCCGGTAAGGACTCCTTCGATTAAATCTTCGTTTTCGTGAGCCTCACATGGTTGGTTCCAACCTTTCCAAGCTCAATTAGCTCCCCAAGTTAGTTGGATTGGTCGTAGTAAGGGTTCTGAGGTCTGGTTCTATGCGTATCAGTCCGTGTGGACCTTGGTCTAATCGCAAGCATTCTTGAAAACCTAAGTCTTGATCCTATTCATTTTTAGGGTTGTTACAGTTACATGGAGACCCTTTGTCCATCATTTAAGATAGAGGTACTTAATTAACCTCCCATTTTTATAAAGCTTTCCAAAGTGGGATTGGTACGAAGGTGAAGCTTAGTACCACTTTTCATCCCAAGACGGATGGTCAAGCGGAGCGCACTATTCAAACTCTTAAAGACATGTTGAGGGAATGGTCATTGACTTCAAGGGTAATTGGGATGACCACCTACCTTTGATAGAGTTCTCCTACAACAATAGTTATCATTCGACAATCTCCATGGCACCCTTCGAGGCACTTTATGGGAGAAGGTGTAGATCCCTAGTTGGGTGGTATGAGGAAGGTGAGTTTGCTCTACTTGGTCCCCACTTGGTTTATGAAGCCCTCGAAAAGGTTCGGGTTATAAGAGATAGACTAAAAATGGCTCAAAGTTAGCAAAAATATTATGTCGACAATAGAAAGAGGGACCTTGAATTAAAAGTAGGATATTGGGTCTATTTAAAAATTTCACCCATGAAAGAGGTGATGAGGTTTGGAATAAGGGGAAGCTTAGTCCTCGTTATGTGGGCCTGTATGAAATTTTAAAACGAGTTGGGAGTGTTGCCTATGAGTTGAAGTTTCCAAATTAGTTGTCCATGATTCATCCGATGTTCCATGTTTCTATGCTTAAGAAGTGTATAGGTGACCCGATTTCTAGTCTTCCTCTAGAAAGTTTAGGGGTAAAGGAGGACCTTTCTTATGAAGAGGTCCCGCTTGAGATTTTAGATTTCCAAGTTAAGAAATTGAGGAATAATGAGGTTGCCTCCGTAAAAGTTCTATGGAGGAACCACCTTGTTGAGGGAGCAACATCGAAAACCGAGGTCGACATGAAGTCCCGCTATCCTCATCTTTTTCCCCTTACTCCTAGACAAGATTGAGGTTAGTAGTTCCTTATATGACTATTATGAATAAAATTGAACTTATCGTGTTTTTCTAAATATGTGCATATAATAGTAGAAATTCATGCCTAAGTTGAGTTCTTTTCTTTCCATGAAATATGTTTCTTATGGTTGGATTTCACTTGATTTGTATGGTGTGCTATAAGTATTCATGGAAGTTGTATTGAGCATAATTGATGTTGTCTTGATAAGAAATCAACATGAAAACTTTGATGTTCATATTGAAATGGAGAAGGTAGTTTCTCCTTATATGATATGAAAGGAAGTGGAGTTTATGTATATGGTATGTTGTGAATTAAGTTCCTATGTGTTATTGCTATGATTATATGTTGAAAGGAGTGAATGATTCCTCCAATGAGATGTGACTCATTATATATATATATATATATATATATATATATATATATATATATATATATATATATATATATATATATATATATATAGTCTTGAGTCTCTTCTTCGTCTTCTTCTATAAAGGTCTAGAGTGTCATTCTAGGACGAATGTTCCTAAGGGGGGAGTATTGACACACCCCGGATATTCCATTACCTTTACTAGAGCCTTATATGTTGAGTAATGATGCTTTTATACCTAAATAAATGTAAATAACTTGTTTGAAAAGTATTGGGACCATAGCATTGAAGAAAGGGCTTAACGTCCGGAAACTAGCGAAATTGAACTAGTTAATGTCCCTATGTTTGGTGAAGGTTTTGGAGGGTCATATGAAGTCCAAAACTTGTAAAAAGACTTGAAATAAGTAAATGTAGTATAGGGGGTCAAAACGTACAGTCATGACACCCCAAGGACCACCGGAAGGGTCCTTGGGGAGGACCGAACATGGGGGAGCAGGCTGCAAAGCAGTCTGGGCACGGTCAGGATTTAGTGGCTGCTGCGCGACGCACATCCATCACTAAGGTATTGGGGTCAGTTTTAGTTCAATTTTAACACCCAAATCAAGTCTCAAAAGTTGAAATAAAAAATAACACACATCTCTCTCAAATTTTCTCTTCCTCCAAACCTCCATTAAAGACCATTAGAGCTACAAGAAAAAGATCAAGCCTTCAAGTTTCCAACTCAATTTCGTGGATTTATCATATTTAAGGTATGGTTTATTTCACTCTTGAGATCCTATTCCCCAAGAGTTCCCTCCAAAATATGATTTCTACATTTCCTAAATCTAGGTTTTTCTTATACATATGGGTCTTCTTTGAAAAACGAAATTATGAATCAATTGGGATAGGTTATGATGAAATAATGTTGTTTAAGTATATATTGATGGTTAATTGATGCTTTCCTATGAGATTTCCCTAGACCCATGTCTTTCCCCCAATTTCATTAAAACCTTGAATTGATATGGTGAATTGTGAAGATTATGAATATGTAGATTGACTACATTGTTATTAATTATGTAATTGCTCTAGAATTTACCTTGTTAATGTAATTGGTTATGTATTCTTCGTAATGGAAGTATGAAGGTTCTTGGAAGGGCAATGAGGTATGTTTATTGGTTCTTCTTGGATTAAATTATGAATTATGAGTTACTTAGATAGTAATGTTTCTAGGTCTAATGTGTGGTTGTGATGTTGATGCTACGTATTCCTCATCCCTAACCCTAGACTATTGAATTGGTTATGAATTATGCAAGTATGTTATGGTGTGATTATTATATGATTGAATGTAGTTTCTCATGATTATAATAAAGTGTTAAGTGAAAGGTTTACCCACTTCTGAAGTGGGGTCTGAAGTGAAAGGATTGTTCCCTGTTGTGATGACATATGAGCTAGATATCAAAAAAGATGTTTACATAGGGGTGTAGAAGAGACTAATGTGAACTTGTATGATGAAAAAATATGATTACTAAAGAGAATAATTGCTTATCACCAAAAGGGAATGTAAATGAGATGGAGGTCTGACGTTTATCAAGTCCGGCCTACCACGTGGGTTTCCTCACGTTAGTAAGTCCGGATTCCCAAGTTATGTGTAATCTCATGAGATGGAAACCTCCAAGTTAGTAAGTCAAGGTTTTTAGAAACAATCTCCTAGACCCTTAACTATGTGCCCACATAGGACTCTAGCTTAGTGGATCCACCTAGATAGCTACGTAGGAATGGTTTCACCTTATGCAAGTGTTAACCCTCTCTTTTGGCGTGGGAGTAGAACACAGGATTCCGTGTAGCTCACATGGTCTCATGTCGGTTATTGGACTTCTTTCCCTAATGTAAAATATAATGAACAAGTTAAGTATTTGAACTCTTATTATGGTTGTGTTGAAGGCTACTACATAGGGTGAGGGAGGGTATGCGACTTCTCTTACTCATTGCACATGTGGGATCCTAAGGGATGGTTCTATTAGTCTTTTTTTTATGATTATGACTATCATTATGATTATGTCGATAAGCTATGAGTAGTAATCATGTATTAATCAGGTTATGTTGAATTATGAGAATATGTTGTAAGTATGAAGTTGGTTGTTTAATGTGATATTTAGCCTTGGATAGGATTACGGGGTTCTATCTTTGGCATTGCACAAGTATTGCTTGGGTGATCTATGTGTTGGGTTACTTCTATGTTGATTTGACTTATTATGCTTTTATATATGCATGTTGAGATAAATTGATAGAAAGCATGTTTTTGACCAAAATGTCCTTTCATCATGCATTGATGATTTTTGTTCATGGGAGCCACACTAGTACATATGGTTTGTACTAACCCACATTTCTCCCTTTTTCCCAAATATTTCAGGTTCGGGCTATTGAGGAGATTCGTGGTCATTGGAGAATAAGACTTGGATCTTTCCTAAGTAAGTTGGTGAGTCCTCATGAGTTCCGAGGATAGAGTCACTCCTCAAGCCTTATCAGTTTGGTCTATGTTTTGAGACAATTATTCCATTCTCATGTAGAGACTTTATTGTAGCCTATATAGGCATATTGTAATAGACTAAGGGCTATTCCCAAACTATTGTGATTCATACTCTTGTAGATGGTTTAATGTGATACAAAGTATTAGACTAAATTCCTATATGTTGGTTATGTTGTCTATGCAAGAAGCCTAAGTAAGCTTCATATGTGAGAGGTCTATGTAAACCTCATGAAGTAGCTGTAGAAGAAAATTTTTAAATCTTCCCGCATTTTTTACCTATGATATGCTATGATGTATGCTAAGGGCTTGTCTTAGTCCTCTTAGAGGACGACGACGTCGTTACGCCTAGGGGGTACTTTGGGTCGTAACAGTTGTGGACATAAACATAAAGATAGAAACAACAAGACTTGGATATTATATATTCAAGCAATCAAATTATCGAAGCGAGATACTACTAGGTATTGTTGATAGTGTAAGTGTCGGAGAGTGTAGAAGAGAAAATATTGGTCAAAGGATTATATTACAAGGATCGTTTATTGGAGGACCTAAGGATATGAGGCGACGGTATATGGATGTGATGGCTTTGGTTCAAGAGTTTGGAAGACCAGATCTATTCATCACCATGGCATGTAACCCATATTGGGTTGAGATTCAAGAAGAATTGCGTCCAGGACAACTACCTCAAGACAGACCCGATTTGGTTACTAGAGTGTTTCGAGCTAAATTGCAAGACTTGAAAGATCAAATTTTCAAGAAAGAAATATTTGGACCTATTGCAGCACATTTTTTTGTGGTAGAATTTCAGAAGAGAGGCTTACCACATATACACCTACTTCTAATATTCAAAGAATGTAATAAGATACAATCAACAGATGAGTATGATAGATACATTAGTGAGGAAATGCCTAATAATGTCACACACCCAGAATTAAGGGCATTAGTTATCAGGCATATGATACTAGGACCTTGTGGGGAGAAACGCAAGACCAGCCCATGTATGAAAGATGGGGAGTGTAAATTTCACTACCCCCCATCATTCAATGACAAAACAATACAGGGAAAGGATGGATATCAAATTTAGAAAAGAAGAAATGATGGGAATACAAGTGAGGTCCTTGGAATAAAGATGAATAACCAATGGGTTGTACCGTATAACCCATATTTGTTAATGCGATATAATTGTCATATCAATGTTGAAGTCTGCTCCGAAGTTAAATCCATAAAGTATCTTTATAAATATATATATATATATATATATATATATATATATATATATATATATATATATATATATATATATATATATATATATATATATATAAAGGCCACGATAAATGTGCAGCATATATAGAAACTGACGATGGTGAGAAATTTGTTGATGAAATCAGAAGTTTCCAAGATGTACGTTGGGTGTCACCACAGAAGAAATGTGGAGAGTATATGAGTATAACTTATCTGAAATACAACCAGCAGTTATAAACCTACAATTACATCTTCGAGGGAAACAAGCAGGTATTTTTCATTATTTGGACAAATAACATAGATATTAAAAAATTCCAACATAGAAAGTAGACTTTATATCTCTTAATTAACAATATGTAGTGTGCTACTGGAAGAAGCAAAATCTACAAACTATCGTGGGATCAGACTTTGTAAACCAAACTATGCTAACTGAATACTTTAGGACTTGCTCTATATACACTGAGGCTTGCAATTATCTTTATCGAGAATTCCCAAAGCATTATGTATGGAACTCCCAATCCAAAATATGGACAAAAACAAAACGCGCACAGTAATTGGCCGCATAAATATTGGTAAGACAATCACAATAAGTACTTCCTTAATCTCACAAAATTAATATACTAAATAAATAGACTTAATATTGCAGCAAATCCCAGAGAAGGAGAAAGGTATTACGAAAGACTATTATTGAATCACGTAAGAGGGGCCACTTCATTTCAATACTTACTCACTGTTAATGGAAAGCAGTGTCAAACTTTCAAAGAGGCAGCAAAGAAAGAGGGTTATCATAATCAGATTACAGTATTTCAAGATGTTTATGAGAGGCTCTCATCTTCAAGATTTCAAACGCTCTTCGAAGTTTGTTTGATACAATCTTAGTGCATTGCAACCCAATAGATGTGCGAACTCTGTGGGACACATATTTCAGTGATATGTCAGAAGACTTTCGAAGGAACCATAGAAGCACAATTGATGCACAACTCCAACGTACACTGTAAAGTATAAATTATTACTTTAAAAGTATGGGACAATATGTTGCCAAATATGATATCCCGCAAATCAATCAACAATTTCAACAAACATAACTACATGAATATAGAGAAATAATGGAAAAGATGAATGTGAATGTGCCAGTTGAAGATATTGCCGCCCAATAAAAAATGAATCAAGAGCAAACCAAAGATTTCAATACCATTCTCAAAAGGGTCAACTCAGAAACACCAGGTTTGTTCTTTGTAGATGGTCCTAGGGGAACCGGGAAGACAATACCGCATTGGGCATTACTGGCCAAGGTTAGATCACAAGGTATAATAGCATTAGCATCTGCAACCAGTACTGTGGCAGCGACAATATTGCCTGGAGGCGGTACAACACACTCAAGATTTGGCATACCCTTACAAGCAAAAGAGACAACAATGACAAATATGTCAAAGCAAGTCGGAGGTTCTAAAATTATTAGACTAGACAAAATAATAATATAGGTTGAAGCGCCCATATATAAGCGGCACACAATTGAAACAGTTGACAGAAGCTTTCGCGATATAATGGATAAAGATGCACCTTTTGGAGGGAAAGTTATGGTGTTTGGAGGTCACTTCCGTCAGGTTCTGCCTTTTGTACCAAAATCAACACGTGCGGAGACGGTAACAACATGTTTGGTGAGGTCGTATTTGTGGCCTTTAATGGAAAAGATACAACTTTCTAAAAATATGCGAGCAAGAGCAGATACAAATTTCAGTGAATTGTTGCTTCGTATTGGTAACGGATATGAAACCACAATTAAAAATAATTTAATAGAACTTCCACAACAAATGATTGTTCAACCAAGTCAAGGTAGTACCAAAAGAATCATTGGTCATGCAAATATTTCCATCGCTTCAAGATAATTATAAATCGGCAAAGTATACATAGAATGGGAAATCTTAGCAAGTAGAAATGAATTTGTAGTTAACTTGAATGAATTGATGATTGGAAAATTCCAAGGAAAAACAAAAGCATACATCAGCTTTGACTCAGAGGAAGATGATACAAACAACTACTATCAAGAAGAATACCTTAATACATTAGTACCAAATGGACTACCGCCACATAGTTACATTATCACATACATAAAATATATAACGTATGCCTTATTATTATGTTAGTTCATAGCGCAAATCAGATTTTAGCGACTATTACATCGCTCATACTTTTCGATTGATGAATGCTTACATGGTGTATTGTAGGTTAGTACACAAAGAAAATGCACCCAAAATGATTTTGAGAAATCTGGACCCCTCAAATGGTTTGTGCAATGGTACGCGATTGATTTGTAGTGGATTTGACAAGAATGTCATACATGTCGAATTAATAACAGGTGAATATTCCACAAAGCAAGTCTTTATTCCAAGAATACAACTATCACCGCCTGAGAATGAAGGTTATCCTTTCAAATTTATTCGGAAACAATTTCCTATACGTCTATGCTTCGCAATGACAATAATAAGGCACAAGGAAAACAATACCAAATGTAGGATTGTACCTACCACAACATGTTTTTTCAAATGGTCAACTGTATGTAGCACTGTCCAGAGGAATATCTATGTCAAAAACTAAAGTATTGATCATGACTTAACAACCATAGCGGCAAACGGGGACATACACAAGAAATATTATATACAAGGAAATTCTAGGAGAGATTTGATTACAAAATAAGACATTAACTTTTTGTGTATTATAATATGAAAATATACAGTACAATTATTAAATAATATTGAATAGGGGACCGGTTGTTCAAAACAAAACATAACAAATACGGATAACAGTAATTTCATCCATGCGTGGTTATGAAAAAATATGGTACTAAAACATTAACAGGACGACAATCTACTGCATATGTCAAACAAAAAAAATACAGTTTCCGGTTGCTAAACATGGTGTAATGAATACGAAATTACAGCATCTATATTATGTAATATTGTAATGTAGATTAACCAAAATCTTACACGTGGAAGTAGATCTAAATACGTCACATATGTGTGCCACAACCGTGAACAAAACTTAAACATAACGCTTTAACAAACGACACAATTCACACAAATACACATGACTTCAAAGTCTCACATTGTAAATATTCAACAGCAACTATCCACAAAAAGATGCAGCAACTCGCTATACAATCATCAAAATAAACAACCGCAGATTCAACAACAACCACACAACAGTATCATACTCAGCAACAAATAAAAAACTACAGCAAAAAAACAATAGTTCGGCCCAGTTATATTCACTATGCACAATTACAGCCTTAGTATAACATGGAGTTATACGAGCCTTTGAAAAAATAAAGTCACAACATCAACTACAATACCAGATGAAGACAACACTTCCGAGTTTGAAAAAAAAATTACAAAAGAAGAAGACAACCAATTATATGTAAAAGGAATTCAAATGACCATTGATGGGATTTAGTTCAAAATTTAGGCTACAAAATAAACAAACACACTATGTATGAGTTTATTAGGACTATTCCACGTAAGAAACTATTGAAAGGGGTTCACAAGGAAAAGAGAAACAATGGAGCTAAACACACAAGTTCAGCGAACAAGTAAAAGGACAGATCAGTGCAACAGAAAAACAAGAGCCATACAAATACTTTTTCATACATGTGACAATATCGATACACAACAACTATGTGCAACACACGTGCGGTAGACCTAGTACATATATATATATATATATATATATATATATATATATATATATATATATATATATATATATAACGACTATTATCCATTATTTTTTTGTAATGACCCATTCCTCGAGTCATGATAACACCTACCATAACTCGCCAGTAGGTAAGCCAACATGTACACAGAACGTGAGTACTAGGTATAAGGGCAGAACTAAAATTAAAATAATACTAACAAAAATAAAAGACAAAAATGGAAAGCAAAAAAAAGCTACATATGATGGAAAGCCTTCCAGAACCAGGAAAACATGAGTACATAACTATCTAGTATGAAAACATACCAGTCCCAAAAGTGAACCGTAACAAGTTGTCTCAAACGTTAAAGAAAAGCTAACATATGTACAGAACGAGATAAGCTGGTCTAGAACGCCAAGTGCTCACCCATATCTCAAAAATTCACAAGATACAAAACATGGCAGGAATGATCACAACTGGTAGCTTGTACTAGGACCTGCATAACAAAAAAGATGTAGAGTGCAACATAAGTACCAAAGCAAGGTGTTTAGTACGCATCATAGGCCGACTAAGTAAGAAATGAAAAGACAATAAGAAAAACATACAATCTATACACAAACCAAAGGTATGCGTGGGAAATAAAGAAGGTACACGAGTATAACAAAGTAAATCTAAGTACATTTAAACTAAACCTAACTTGACCCTATAAGACTTGAAAGTACACTCGTGCGCACCCAAATGGACCTCCATAAGCCTGAAAGGTACATAGAATAAATAATACTACAAGATTAAGATACTCAAATCCAAGTACCAAAGAAGTCAACTACGCCTCAAAACTATATTGATTGAATGTGGGCCTCAAACCCAAAACATCACTCGCTATCTGGAGATAATGGCCTCGAACCGTAAAACATTAGTGTCACGACCCGAGTACAGGCCCCAAATGTGATTCTGCATACTTGGCCCGTAGTGTGTCATATAAGCCTCAAAGTATTCATAGCATTTGATATACGGAAAATAGTGTGAAATTAAAACTCATTTAGATTAGAACTTTCACACTACTTCATTGAAATCTTTCAAAAGACATAGCGGAAGTCTAAGTCTCACATAGTCATCTTAATAATGTACTTGAACTAAAGTAGGGACACGACCCTTTACAATAGAAAAGACTAGCATTGTCTATTATATGAATAAAAGGAAAGAAACCTCCAAAAAGACACTTGTCCTCGATATATGCGGATGTACCACTCTAGCCTTGGAGGAATAGCAATCTAAGTACTTCAATCTACTTCGAAGCAATCACTTGCCGGAACCTAAACTTGTTGTAAAAATAAGAGAAACATGGGTTAGCACACAAAAATGTACTAAGTATGGTGACCATGGAAAAACATGCTTTGAAAGGGATATTTTGATTTGAAACCATGAATTATGCCACTTTTAAAAATATCATGAACAATACCATATGAGACATACAATACAAGTATAATCATCATACATTCATAACATCATATTTAGACAATATTCCATGTAAACCATTACCTTCACCTTAGACCTTCACCTCAAATAACCCTAATGCTATACCTTGTCCAATGCATGTATAGCGTCCCATACCACAATCCACACTAAGGTACCACATTAAGGTCACCAAAAGTGAAATTAATGTTCTTCCCTTTTCACCTTTGCACAAAATCTATGCATAAGAGACATAACATTTTACAAGGCATGACAAGGGAAAATAACTCATAATATAACCCCAAGTATAGCATGCATATAACATTAAGCACTTGCAAGTCAACATCTTCCAATTACTTCATTTAGTTGACTTTCCTACATTAGTCATTTAGACTTAGAGAACTCACTATGACCCTCTTAAAGCCTACTCGTGCAATACATGGATAACATCCTATACTACCACCCACACATCATATAACTTCTTAAGAAATCATTATGCACATCTCAGATGATGGGAATAAGTATTTATCTGATATAGACCATGAGAAATAAATCATGGAATTTGCTGTCATATAACCCCACACCGTAAAGATGCAGTCTATTGCCTGTCACGCCCCGAGATACCCCCAGGATGCGGACATGGGACTTAGGACCACAAGTGATCCCAAGCTAACCCTGCTGATATGATCATGAACATAATAAAGATAATAAGCTTATTTGGAAGCTAAATCATAATTAAAATGATAATATGGGGAATACTCATGTATTGTAACTTAGATATATGAAAACTGATGAGTTTAATACAACGAAGATATTAAGTCAATACTAAGTTAAAACTAACTATATTTGAAATAAGCCTCTAACTAACTAGAAATGCTGAGAAAGGCCCGAGCTAACTTTAGCAAAATTGTAACTAAATGACTAAAATAGTGAAAATAAACTCATGACTATTGTTCTTGGATAATGAGGACTCACCACTAATTCTGCTAAAATAGAGATTGGGAGTTGATCTAAGCGTGATCTGGATATTGAGATCCTGAACCTATATCACGATAAGATGTTGCGCACGTATGAGCCAGTACTTCAAGGGTACTGACCATGCAGGATAGAGTAAAGCTTAAATAATACATAACTAAACAAGCACAAAAGCAAGTATTCTATTTCGAACATGATGTACGGAATGCTGAGCTAACTGGATGCAATGGCCAAATTTATAACATGGTGAGAATGAATACTAACTGAATTATAAATATGGTCAATGCAATAGAGTCTGACTGAACTGTGGGAGCTACTAATAACCGATAATAAAATCACATGAGCTAAATGAGGAGTCTAATGTATACGGCCCATCGAGAGGACCCAATATACCCTGCCAAAGGTATAAAGGCATGCTGTTGTGATCACTAAATTGATGCTCACAGAGGGGACTTACAACCTACTTGGCTAGAAGTTCTGGGACTATTTGCGTACGTAGAACTCTAATTCAACTCGGTATTATGCTACTCCCAATGAATTAAGTGGTTAATTGATTATGACTACTTGATAACTCAAACTTAACATGCAAACTAAGAATGCAATAACTAATCTGATAGTGATGCATTAATAACTGAGGCATGTATAATTGAATGACTAATATATATGACCTAGCATATGTAATTTAAAAACTAAAGAAATAAATAGCTAGGGTTCTAAAAATTCATGCGAGAAATGATGTAATAACATGATAATCTGATTTGGATCATGTTAATAACTAATTGATGATATTCTGCTGAAATTTTAGAAACCCTAGGTCTATTCATGATATAGGAATCAATAAAATGACTGAATTCTATAGACCCAATAGGCGAAAGAAACCCATTAGTGAATCCCACATACTTAGTGACGAATTCCACGGGGAAATCTTTTGATTTCGGGACTGGAATTTATAGAAACTTGTTGCAATCTTGAACTGGATTCTTGACCTTTTTCTCATCTCTTGCTTCTAATTTTCTAAGTTTTGATCAATGATTTTGACTTAGGTAAGTTCTAGTTACGTTTCTAGGCTTAAAAAGACTAAAACCTCATGATTTAGGGTCTAAATGACATAGCATAGGGATCAAACGAATAAGGAAAAGACCAAAAGACCCCTAACTTAAAAGATGTTGAAATCACTGACAGAGTTGACTAACGGTGGGTACTGCTCGATTGTCATTTGTGATTGAGAATTGAAAGTCAGTTGGCAAATCGACGGAGTCAACTAATGGACATTAAGTTGACTGATGGTCTATACTGGTCGATCGTCATTCACGATTGAGAACTGGAAGTCAGCTGGCCAATCGACTGAGTTAACTGATGGTCCATACTGGTCAACCGTCGTTCACAACTAAGGACTGAAATTTCACTAGACTATCGACGGAGTCGATTGACAGATCGTAAGTCAACTGATGGTCTATAGTTGGCTCCGTCTTTGGCACCTGCAACTTCTGCAAACTTCATTTTTGGTGAATTTTGGATATGGGGTGTTACATTATCTCCCCCTTGGAATAGTCCGTTGTCGAATTTATAGTCTTGACCGCCTGACACACCTCAAAATTTCCATGATTTATACTAGAGCCTTATATGTTGATTAATGACGGTTTTATACCTAAATGAGTATAAATAATATTTTTGAGAAGTATGAAGCAATATCATTAAAGAAAGACCTTAACGTCCGAAAACTATCGAAATTGAATAAGTTGACGTTCCTATGTTTGGTGAAGGTTTCGGAGGGTCGTATGAAGTCCAAAACTTGTAAAAAGACTTTGAATAGGTAGAGTGTGGTATAGAGGGTCAAAAAGTACAGTTACAAAACCCCGAGGACCACCTGAAGGGTCCTTAGGGAGGACCCGAACTTGGGCAAGCAAGCTTCCAAGGTAGCTGCGAGCACGTAGGTTTCTGGTGGCTGCCTCGCAACGCGCAGCCATCACGTGGAGATCTGTAGTTGGCCTCGCGTCATGGGGCTGACACATTCCCTACTGCCTCAACTCAAAATTCGAAAATAAAATGGGGAAATAGCCTCGTTACGCACACCTACTTCCCAGATTCGTAAAAAGTCGTATTCTGGGTGTTTTGACTTCACAAATAAACCCATTTAAGTGAGGGGTCTTTTGGGTAATATAATGGGTGACTATATAATGTCTTAGGGTCAGTTTTAGGTCAATTTTATCACTCAAATCAAGTCCCAAAATTTTAAATTAAAAATCTCTCTCTCTCCCAAATTCTTTCTTCCTCCAAAACTCCATTGAAGACCCATAGAGCTCCAAGAAGAAGATCAAGCCTTAAATTTTTTCAACCCAATTTCGTGGCTTTCTCATCTATAAGGTATGGTTCTTTCACTCTTGGGAATCCTTTCCCCAAGAGGTCCTTGAAACGATGATTTCTAAATCCCCAAAACAAGGGTTTTTTCCTCACATGGGTCTTCTTTCTAAAACAAAATTGTGAATCAATTGTGATGAATTATGATGAATTAATGTTGTGTAAATGTGAATTAATGGTTAATTGGTGAATTCCATGATTTTTCCCTCAACCCATGTCTTTCCCCTAAATCCCTAATTTCTTGGGTTGGTTAAGGTGAATTGATGAGGGTGATGAACATGTCACTTAATTACTTTAATTTTAGTTATGTTAATAATTCATAAATTTCCATATTTCATATGTTGGTTGTGAGTGCTAGGGTATTGAAGTACGAAGTCCCAAGAAGGACAATGAGGTATGATCTTGATTCTCCTTTGATCTCAATTATGCAAGGTAAAAGTCTACTTATGTGATAGTGATGATATAGCTAATTGTGTTGTTATGATGTTGGTGATAAGAATCCCTCATCCCTAACCCTAGATTTATAAATTGGCTATGAAGTATGTATTATGTTATGATATGATTATTATATGATTGAATGTAGTTTCTCATGATTATGATAATGTATCTAAAGTGAAAGATAGTTCTCACTTGTGATCACCTATGAGCTATTATGATAGGATGTATACATAAGGGTCTAGAAGAGACTAATGTGAACTTGTATGATGTCATAAGATGATTACTAAAGGGAATAATTCCTTAGCATCGAAAGGGCTTGTAAATGAGTTGGAGGTCTCACTTTAGTATGCCCATCCTCCCACATGGGTTTCCTCCCATTAGTAAGTCTGGATTCCCTAATTATGTGTGTATAATGAGATGGAAACCTACACGTTAGTAAGTCAAGGTTTCAAGAACAATCTCCTTAACCCTTAACTATGTGCCCACATAGGAATCTAGCTTAGTGGATCCACCTAGATAGCTACGTATGAATGGTTGCAACTTAGGCAAGTGTTAACCCTCTCTTTTCGGTGTGGGAGTAGAACATCAGATTCCATGTAGCTCAAATGGTCTCATGTCGGTTATGGTACTTAGTTTCCCTAAAGTAAAAGTATGAACAAGTTATGTATGTGAACTCTTATTTGGGTTGTCTTAAAGGTTACTACATAGTGTGAGGAAGGGTACGAGACTTCTCTTACAGATTGCACATGTGGGATCCTATGTGACTATTCCAGTAGTGTTCTTTTATGATTATGATTATGATTATGTTGATAATCTATGACTAGTATTGATATATGAAACATTTTATATATATGAGAATATGTTGTAAGTATGAAATGGGTTTCTTAATGTGATACTTAGCTTTGGATAGGGTTATAGGGCTTTATTCTTGGCATTGCACAAGTGTTACTTGAGTTACTTGTATGTTGATATGATTATGATGTTACTTATACGTGTATATTGAATTGTTGGTCATTGTGCATATTTTTGACAAATTGTGCCTTTCCTCATGCATTAATGATTGTTATGCATAGGGACCATACGTAGTATATGTGTTTTGTACTAACCCATAGCTCTTACCTTTTTCCCAAATATTGAAGGTTTGGGCCGTTGAGGTATCATTCAGGCTAAATCAAGAAGGCTTAGACTAGACTCTCCAAGTATTGGTATGCCCTCTAGTTCGAGGATGCTACCACACACTCTATCTTAGTAGTACTTGTATTATCTTATAGACATTTATTTATTTCCTATTGTTGAAGATATTGATGTAAGCCATATGTGGCAATATGGATTTGTGTAAGGGCTTTACCCAGATTGTCTGACTTCGTTTAGATGGTTGATATGAGACAAAGATTTAGATTAAATTCCTATATGTTGTTATGTTGTGTATGCCAGATGTCTATGTATGCTTCCTATGTAGAGGTCTATATAAACCTCCTTCCTATATAAGCAAATGTTTTAATTTTTCCGCGTTTTTGACTTATGATTTGCTATGAGAAATGCTAAGAGAATTGTCTTAGTCCTCTTCGAGGATGACGATGAAGGTTACGCCTAAGGGGTACTTTGGGTCGTAACAAACTTGGTATCAGAGCATGAGATTAAATTTTCTTAGGATTGATGTCTCACTAAACGACGTCTATGTAGGGTCTTACTCATAATTGTGAAGCGCACCACTCTTATGAATAAGAGACTATGTCATGCTTAGGAACTTTCACTCTCTTGTGATTCCTTAGTCGTGCCTAAGAGTCTTAACGTTATCTATTCCTTTCTTCTAATCCTTTTATTGTGCTTATAGGAAATAAATACAAGGAAGAAAAATGCTCGAAGGGCCGGAGAGGAGAATTTTAATGAGGCGGTTCCCCCTCAAGCTCCCTTAAACCCTTAAGTTCCTATTAAAGAAGAGGCTATGTGTAATGTTGAGATAAGGTCGGCCATTCATAGCTTGACTCAGGTGTTGGCTACCCAAGTTTCTAGGGATACAAGGGTACAAGTAAACCCAATGCTAATACCTCCGCTTCAAGGATTAGGGATTTCACAAGGATGAATCCCCTACTTTCTATGGTTCTAAGGTGGAGGAGGAACCGAAAGGTTTCATTGATGAAGTGTTCAAAGTTCTTGATGTTATGGGTGTTTATTCTCAAAAAAAGGCGGAACTAGCCGCCTACCAACTTAAAGATGTAGTTCAAGTGTGGCATGATCAATGGAAGGATGAGAGGCCGATTAGAGAAAGTCGGATTACTTGGGGAGCTTTCAAAACAACTTTCCTTGATAGTTTCTTTCCCTTGGAACTAAGGGAGAGGAAAATGCCAGAATTCATCAACCTTTGTCAAGGTGGTATGCACTGTGAATGAGCATAGCCTCAAGTTCACTCAACTATCAAAGCATGCTCCTACTATTGTTGTGGATTCTACGGCCAAGATGAACAAATTTGTCATGGGGATATCCGATCATGTGGTTAATGAATGTAGGCTGGCTATGTTGATTCCTAGCATGGACATATCTCGTCTCATGGTTCATGCCAAACAAATTGAGGAGTAAAAGCTTCAGCAAGTTGGTAGGGAGTCTAAGAAGGTGAGAACCGAAGAGGAGAATTCTTCTAAGAATAGGTTTGAGGTTCAAGAAAAACCAAGGTTCAAAAGGAGGTTTTCCAACCAAGGCCCTACTAATTCTCCAAGAGTCAACAAGAGTAAGGTGTCTACTCTCAAGCCCCAAGAGGGGAAAGGTGGTGGTTCTTATGTTGAGAAGGTTGTTTGTTCAAAATGTGGTAGGAAGCATGATTGTAAGTGCCTAGTTGGCACGAGTAATTGCTATGGTTATGGCAAGAGTGGTCCCATGAAGAGAGATTGCCCTATGATGAAGACTCAAGGAAGCTAAAATGCTCAAGCTCAATCAAGTGCCCCAAATCCGGATGCTCCGAAGAAGAATTACTTTTATTCTCTCTGATCCCGAGGTGATCAAGAGAGCTCACCGTATGTGGTTACCGGTATGTTATAATTGTTTTCCTTTGATGTATATCCTTTATTGGATCCGGGAGCTACAATATCATTTGTTACCCCTCTTGTAGCCATGAAGTTTGACATACTACCCGACATATTAGAGGAACCTTTTTCGGTTTCTACCGTGTGGGTGATTCCGTGGTGGTTAATAGAGTGTATAAAGGTTGTCCTATTTCCTTGACCAATAGAGTTACGTTAGTTGACTTTATAGAACTTGACATGATAGATTTTGATGTTATATTTGTTATGGATTGGTTGCATGCTTGCTTTGCCTCTATTGATTGTAGGACAAAGGTAGTGAAATTTCAATTCGCAAATGAACCCATTTTTGAGTGGAAGGGAGGAAACTCAAATCCTAGGGGTAAGATCGTTTCATGTTTAAAAGCTTTCAAAGGGTTGTCTCTAAATGACGTTGCATGTGGATCAAACGAATAAGGAAAAGACCAATTACCCCTGACTTAAAAGATGTTTTAATCACTGACGCAGTAGACTGGAGGTGGGTATTGCTCGACTATCATTTGTGATTGAGAATTAAAAGTCAGTTGGAAAATCGACGGAGTCGACTAATGGACAATAAGTTGACTGACGGTCTGTACTGGTAGATCTTCATTCGCGATTGAGAACTGGAAGTCAGTTGGCCAATCGACTGAGTTAACTGACGGTCCATACTAGTCGACCGTCGTTCACAACTAAGGACAGAAAGTTGACTAGACTATCGACGGAGTCGATTGACAGACCGTAAGTCAACTGACGGTCTATAGTTGGCTCCTCGTTGTCACCTGCAACTTCTGAAAAACTTCATTTTTAGTGAATTTTCGACACGGTGTGTTACATTATCTCCCCCTTGGGATGACTCATCCTCAAATGAAGACAAAACACTGAGAAATGAATTTCTTACTAAACTGAGTTCAGTGAACATGCAAGTTCGCTGAAAATGCAAGTACAAACTGAGGGAACATGTATCTAAAACTTAATTCAAGCATGAATGACTAAAAAATTGAATAGGAACTATTACCTCAAGCTGGAGTTGAATCAGAAAGAAAGAGGTTAGGATACTTGGTTTTCATGGCTGTTTATGCTTCCCAAGTAGCTCCCTCTACGGACTGACTACTCTAGAAAACCTTGAATGAAGCGAATTCTTTGTTTCTCAATCTTCTAACCCGACGGTCAAGAATCTCAACTAGTACATCCTAATAAGAAAGACTATCTTTCACAGCCACACTCTCTAATGACACTACAGAAGCTGAATCACCCACACACTTCTTCAAGAGCGAGACGTGGAAGACTAGATGCACTGCTACTAGTTTTGCTGGCAACTCTTACTTATATGGAACCTTGCCAACCCTTTTCAAAATCTTGTAAGGACCTATATATCTAGGACTTATCTTCCCTTTCTTGCCAAATTTCATCACCCCCTTCATAGGTGACACTTTCAAGAAAACCCAATCATCAATTTGGAACTCTAGTTCCCTTCTTTTTACATATGCATAAGATTTCTGATGACTTTGGGTTGTCTTAAGTCTATATCTAAGAGTTTCACTTTCTCCATACCATAATGGACTGAATCTGGTCCTATCAAAGCTGCTTCACCTACTTCAAACCAACCAACAGGAATCTACATCTACGCCCATACGGTGCCTCATATGGGGCTATCTAGATGCTGAAATGGTAGTTATATTTGCAGGTGAACTCAATATGAGGAAGGTGATCATCCCAACTACCCTTGAAATCTATCACACAATCTCTTAACATATCCTCTAAGGTCTGAATGGTACGCTCTGCCTATCAATTCGTCTGCGGATGAAATGTTGTGCTAAGGTTAACTTGAGTGCCAAGACCCTTCTAAAATGACCTCCAGAAATGAAAGGTAAACTGAGGACCTCTATCTGGATGATAGACAAATTAACCCCATGCAACCTCACAATATCATTAATGTAAAGCTTGGCATAGTCCGTTGCCGAATTTATAGTCTTGACCGCCTGACACACCTCCAAATTTCCATGACTTATACTAGAGCCTTATATGTTGATTAATGACGGTTTTAGACCCAAATGAGTAAAAATAACTTTTTTGAGAAGTATTGGAGCAATATCATTAAAGAAAGACCTTAACGTCCGAAACCTAGCGAAATGGAACTAGTTGACGTCCCTATGTTTGGTGAAGGTTTAGGAGGGTTGTTTGAAATTCAAAACTTGTAAAAAGACATTGAATAGGTATACTTTAGTATACAGGGGCAAAAATTACATTCACAAAACCCCGAGGACCACCTGAAGGGTTCTTGGGGAGGACCCGAACTTGGGCAACCAAGCTGCCAAGGCAGCTGCGCGCACGTAGGTTTATGGTGGCTGCTTTGCGATGCGCAACCATCACTTGGAGATCTGAATTTGGTCTCGAGTCACGGGGCTGACACATTCCCTACTTACTCAACTCAAAATTCGAAAATAAAATGGGGAAATAGCCTCGCGACGCGCACCTACTTCCCAGATTCGTAAAAAGTCATATTTTGGGTGTTTTGACTTCAAAAATAAACCCATTTAAGTGAGGGGTCTTTTGGGTAATATAATGGGTTACTATATAATGTCTTAGGGTCAGTTTTTGGTCAATTTTATCACTCAAATCAAGTCCCAAAAGTTGAATTTAAAAATCTCTCTCTCTCCCAAATTCTCTCTTCCTCCAAAACTCCATTGAAGACCCATAGAACTCCAAGAAGAAGATCAATCCTTCAAGTTTTTCAACCCAATTTAGTGGATTTCTCATATATAAGGTATGGTTTATTTCACTATTGGGAATCCTTTCCCCAAGAGGTCCTTTAAACGATGATTTCTAAATCTCTAAAACAAGGGTTTTCTCCTCACATAGGTCTTCTTTATAAAACAAAATTGTGAATCAATTATGATGAATTATGATGAATTAATGTTGTGTAAGTGTGAATTAATGGTTAATTAATGAATTCCAATTATTTTTCCCTTGACCCATGTCTTTTCCCCAAATCCCTAATTTCTTGGGTTGGTTAAGGTGAATTGATGAGGGTGATAAACATGTCACTTAATTACTTTTATTTTAGTTATGTTAATAATTCATAAATTTCCATATTTCATATATTGGTTGTGAGTTCTTGGGTATTGAAGTATGAAGTCCCAAGAAGGACAATGAGGTATGATCTTGATTCTTTGATCTCAATTATGCAATATAAAAATCTACTTATGTGATAGTGACGATATAACTAATTGTGTTGTTGTGATGTTGGTGATAAGAATCCCTCATCCCTAACCCTAGATTCATAAATTGGTTATGAAGTATGAATTATGTTATGATATGATTATTCTATGATTGAATGTAGTTTCTCATGATTATGATAATGTATCTAAAGTGAAAGGATAGTTCGCACTTGTGATCACCTATGAGCTATTATGATAGGATGTATACATAAGGGTCTAGAAGAGACTAATGCGAACTTGTATGATGTCATCAGATGATTACTAAAGGGAATAATTGCTTAGCACCGAAAGGGCTTGTAAATGAGATGGAGGTCTCACTTGAGTATGTCTGTCCTCTCACATGGGTTTCCTCCCGTTAGTAAGTTCGGATTCCCTATTTATGTGTTGTATCATGAGATGGAAACCTCCACGTTAGTAAGTCAAGGTTTCTAGAACAATATCCTTAACCCTGAACTATTTGCCCACATAGGACTCTAGCTTAGTGGATCCACCTAGATAGCTACGTACGAATGGTTGCACCTTAGGGAAGTGTTAACCCTCTCTTTTCGGTGTGGGAGTAGAACACCATATTACATGTAGCTTAAATGGTCTCATGTCGGTTATGGTAGTAAGTTTCCCTAAAGTAAAAGTATGAACAAGTTATGTATGTGAACTCTTATTTAGGTTGTCTTAAAGGTTACTACATAGTGTGAGGAAGGGTATGGGACTTCTCTTACACATTGAACATGTGGGATCCTATATGATTATTCGAGTAGTGTTCTTTTATGATTATGATTATGATTATGTTGCTAAGCTATGACTAGTATTGATATATGAAACATCTTATATATATGAGAATATGTTGTAAGTATGAAATGGGTTGCTTAATGTGATATGTATCTTTGGATAGGATTATGGGGCTTTATTCTTGGCATTGCACAAGTGTTACTTGAGTTACTTGTATGTTGATATGTTTATGATGTTACTTATATGTGTATATTGAATTGGTGGTCATTGTGCATATTTTTAACAAATTGTGCCTTTCCGCATGCATTAACGATTGTTATGCATAGGGACGATACCTAGTATATGTGTTTTGTACTAACCCATATCTCCTCCCCTTTTCCCAAATATTGTAGGTTCGGGCCGTTGAGGTATCATTGAGGCTAAAGTAAGAAGGCTTAGACTAGACTCTCCAAGTATTGTTATGCCCTCTAGTTCGAGGATGCTACCACACACCCTATCTTAGTAGTACTTGTATTGTCTAATAGACATTCATTTATTTCCTATTGTTGAAGATATTGATGTAAGTCATATGTGGCAATATGGATTTGTGTAAGGGCTTTTCCCAGATTGTCTGACTTCGTTTAGATGGTTGATATGAGACAAAGATTTAGATTAAATTCCCATATGTTGTTATGTTGTGTATGCCACAAGCCTATGTATGCTTTCTATGTAGAGGTCTATGTAAACCTCCTTTGTATATAAGCAAATGTTTTAATTTTTCTGCGTTTTTGACTTATGATTGAGAAATGCTAAGATGATTGTCTTAGTCCTCTTCGAGGACGACGATGACGGTTAGGCCTAAGGGGTACTTTGGGTCGTAACAAACTTTGTATGAGAGCATGAGGTTGAATTTTTTTAGATTGATGTCTCACTAAACCACGTCTATGTAGGGTCTTATACATAATTGTGAAGCGCGCCACACTTATGAATAAGAAACTATGTGATGCTTAGGAACTTTTACTCTCTTGTGATTCCTTAGTCGTGCCTAAGAGTCTTAACTCTATCTAGTCCTTTCTTCTAATCCTTTTATTGTGCTTATAGGTAATAAATACAAGGAGGAAAAATGCTCGAAGGGCCGGAGAGGAGAATTTTAATGAGGCGGTTCTCCCTCAAGCTCCTCAAAACCCTTAAGTTCCTATTGAAAAAGAGGCTATGTCTAATGTTGAGATAACATCGGCCATTAATAGCTTGAATCAAGTGTTGGCTATCCATGTTTCTAGGGATACAAGGGTGCAAGTAAACCCCAATGTTAATAGCTCCGCTTCAAGGATTAGGGATTTCACAAGGATGAATCCTCCTACTTTCTATGGTTCAAAGGTAGAGGAGGACCCACAAGGGTTCGTTGATGAAGTAAAGTTCTTGATGATATGGGTGTTTCTTCTAAAGAAAAGGTGGAACTAGCCGCCTACCAACTGAAAGATGTAGCTCAAGTGTGGTATGAGCAATGGAAGGATGAGAGGCCGGTTAGAGAAGGTCGGATTACTTGGGGAGCTTTTAAAACAGCTTTTCTTGATAGGTTCTTTCCCTTGGAACTAAGGGAGAGGAAAATGCCAGAATTCATCAACCTTTGTCAAGGTGGTATGCACTGTGAATGAGCATAGCCTCAAGTTCACTCAACTATCAAAGCATTCTCCTAATATGGTTGCGGATTCTACGTCCAAGATGAACAAATTTGTCATGGGGATATCTGATCATATGGTTAATGAATGTAGGGCGGCTATGTTGATTCCTATCATGGACATCTCTCGTCTCATAGTTCATGCCGAACAAATTGAGGAGCAAAAGCTTAAGCAAGTTGGTAGGGAGTTGAAGAAGGTGAGAACCGAAGAGGAGAATTGTTTTAAGAATAGGTTTGAGGTTCAAGATAAACCAAGGTTCAAAAGGAGGTTTTCCAATAAAGTCCCTCCTAATGTTCCAAGAGTCAACAAGAGTAAGGTGTCTACTCCCAAGCCCCAAGAGGGTAAAGGTGGTGGTTCTTATGTTGAGAAGCCTCTTTGTTCAAAATATGGTAGGAAACGTGATTGTAAATGCCTAGTTGTCACGAGTAATTGCAATGGTTGTGGAAAGAGTGGTCACATGAAGAGAGATTGCCCTATGATGAAAACTCAAGCAAGGGAAAATGTTCAAGCTCAATCAAGTGCCCCAAATCCGGATGCTCCCAAGAAGAATCACTTTTATTCTCTCCGATCCCGAGGTGATCAAGAGAGCTCACCGAATGTGGTTAACGGTATGTTACAATTGTTTTCTTTTGATGTATATGCTTCGTTAGATCCGAAAGGTACATTGTCATTTGTGACCCCTCTTGTAGCCATGAAGTTTGATATGCTACCCAACATATTAGACAAACCTTTTTGAGTTTCTACCCTGGTGGGTGATTCTCTGAGTCTATAAAGGTTGTCCAATTTCCTTGCCCAATAGAGTGACATTATTTGAGTTGATAGAACTTGATATGCTTGATTTTGATGTCATATCGGGATGTATTGGTTGCATTCTTGCTTTTCCTCCATTGATTGTAGGACAAGGGTAGTCAAATTTCAATTTCCAAATGAACCCATTTTTGAGTGGAAGGGAGGAAACTCGAATCCTAGGGGTAAGATCATCTCATGTCTAAAAGCTTATATATTTATTGCAAAGGGCTGTCTCTACCACATAGTGAGAATTAGGGATCTTTAATCCGAAGTCCCTCTCATAGAGTCGGTACCCATAGTGAGGGAATTTTCTGGAGGTCTTTCCCAATGACCTTCCCAGAATTCCTCCCGAACGGAAGATTTACTTCGGCATAGACTTATTGCCGGATACACAACCTATTTCAATCCCTCCTTATCGAATGGCTTCGACCGAGTTTAAAGAAATAAAGGCTCAACTGAAAGACTTGCTAGATAAGGGTTTTAATCAACCAAGCATATCTCCATGGGGTGCCCCTGTATTATTTGTGAGAAGAAGGACGGGTCTTTGATAATGTGTATCGATTATCGTCAATTGAACAAAGTCACTATAAAGAATACGTACCCGCTCCTTAGGATTGATGACTTATTTGATCAACTCCAAGGAGCAAGTTACTTTTCAAAGATTGACTTGAGGTTGAGTTATCATCAACTTAGAGTGAGAGAGGTTGATATTCCGAAAACGGTATTCCGAACAAGATATGGCCGCTTTGAATTCCTAGTGATGTCATTTGTTCTAAAAAAAATCCCCTTCGACATTCATGGACCTTATGAATTGAGTTTCTAGATAGTATCTTGATTTGTTTGTGATTGTGTTCATCGATGACATTTTGATATACTCTAGAAGTGAGAATTATCATATGAGACATTTGAGGATAGTATTGGAGTTCTCAAAGATAACCAACTTTTTGCTAAGTTTAGCAAGTGTGAGTTTTGGTTAAGGTCGGTTGCATTTCTTGGGCGCATTGTCTTTAGTGAAGGGGTAGAGGTTGATCCGAGGAAGACGGAAGTGGTCAAAATTTGGTCGAGACCTTTGATTTCTACCGACATCAAAAGTTTTCTAGGGTTGGCCGGTTACTATAGGAGGTTTGTTGAGGGACTTTTGTCTATCGAATCTCCATTAACGGCCTTAACCCAAAAGAATCCCAAATTTGAATGGTCAGAATCATGTGAAAGGAGTTTTCAATTATTGAAAGATAGACTCACCTCCGCTACGGTATGGACCTTACCGTAGGGTACCGGAGGGTACCGAAGGGTTTGTGGTTTATTGTGATGCCTTCCGGGTGGGTCTAGGATGTGTGCTCATGCAACATAGGAAATTCATAGTGTATGCCTCTAGACAACTCAAGACACATGAGAAGAATTACCCAAATCATAACCTTGAGCTTTCTTTCGTGGTATTTGCATTGAAAATATGGGAACATTATCTCTATGGGGTACATGTTGATGTATTCACCGATCACTGAAGTTTACAATATGTGTTCACCCAAAAAGATTTGAATCTACGTCAAAGAAGATGGTTAGAACTTTTAAATGACTATGACATGAGTGTCCTTTACAATCCTGGAAAAGCTAATGTGGTAGCGGATGCCTTGAGTAGAGTGTCCATGGGCAGTGTGGTTGATGATAAGAAATAGTTAATAAAAGAGGTTCATAGGTTGGCTCGTTTGGGTGTCCAACTAGAAGACTCTCCAAAAGGTGGTTTCGTCGTTCGCCACAACTCCGAGTCACTTTAGTGGTTCGGGTGAAATCCAAGGAACACCTGGATCCTCTATTGATGGAGTTGAAGGAAACGGTCCTTAGTAAGTCTAATGAGTCTTTCTCTTAAGGGTAAGATGTGGTGCTTAGGCACCAAGGAAGATTGTGTGTATCGAATGTGGATGGGTTGAGGGAATCGATCAAGGAAGAGGCTCACGGCTCCCGATATTCCATTCACCCGGGTGCCACAAAGATATACCGCGATTTACGAGAAACTTATTGGTGGAATGGTATGAAAAGGGATAGAGCGTATTTTGTTGCTAAGTGTACGAATTGCCAACAATGAAAAGCTGAGCACCAAAGGTCGGGTGGCTTGACTCAAAATATAGAAATTCCCACATGGAAGTGGGAGGACATTAACAAGGATTTCGTAGTTGGGATGCCTCATACCCGAAGGCAACATGACTCGATATAGGTCATTGTGGATAGATAGACCAAGTCTGCACATTTTCACTTACTCGGCGAAAGATTATGCCAAATTGTACCTAAAAGAACTAGTGAAATTGTATGGATCCCCTTTATCAATCATTTCGGCGAGAGCACTCAATTACCTCCCATTTTTGGAAAGCTTTCCAAAGTGGGATTGGTACGAAAGTGAAACTTAGCACTCTTTTTCATCCCAAGAGGGATGGTCAAGTGGAACGCACTATTAACTCTAGAAGATATGTTAAGGGCATGTGTCATCTACTTTAAAGGTAATTGGGATGACCATCTACCCTTGATAGAATTCTCCTACAACAATAGCTACCACTCTACTATCTCCATGGCACCCTTTGAGCCACTTTAAGGTGTAGATCCCCAGTTGAGTGGTATGAGGTAGGTGAGTTTGCTCTACGTGTCCCGATTTGGTCTATGAAACTCTCGAGAAGGTTCGGGTTATAAGTGACAGACTAAAACCGGCTCAAAGTCGGTAAAAATCTTATGACGACAATAGAAAGAGGGACCTTGAATTCGAAGTAGGAGATTTGGTTTATTTGAAAATTTTACCTATGAAAGGGGTGATGATGTTTTGAAAGAAAGGGAAACTTAGTTCCCATTATGTCGGCCAGTATAAAATTTCAAAGAGAGTCGATAGTGTCGCCTATGAGTTGAATATGCCAAGTGAGTTGTCCATGATTCATCTGGTATTCAATGTATCTATGCTTAAGAAATGTATAGGTGATCCAGTTTCCATTCTTCCACTAGAAGGCCTAGGGGTAAAAAAAAGGATATTTCTTACGAAGAGGTCCCGGTTGAGATCTTGGACCGCCAAATTAAGAAATTGAGAAATAAGGACGTTGCCTCCATAAACGTTCTATGTAGGAACCATCTTGTTGAGGGTACAACATGGGAAGTCGAGGCCGACATGAAGACCCGCTATCCTCATCTTTTTCCCCTTACTCCTAGCCAAGATTAAAGTTACTAATTCCTTCTATGACTATTATGAATAATGTTGAACTTATCATATTTTCTTTTTCGCTACTTATTTTCCCTAAAGTAAAAGTACGAACAAGTTATGTATGTGAACTCTTATTTGGGTTGTCTTAAAGGTTACTACATAGTATGAGGGAGAGTATGTGACTTCTCTTACACATTGCACATGTCGGATCCAATAGGATGATTCTAGTAGTGTTCTTCTATGATTATGATTATGATTATGTTGATAAGTTATGACTAGTATTGATATATGAAGCATGTTATATATTAGAGAATATGTTGTAAGTATGAAATGGGTTGATTAATGTGATACTTAGCTTTGGATAGGGCTATGGGGCTTTATTCTTGGCATTGCACAAGTGTTGCTTGAGTTACTTGCATGTTGATATGATTATGATATTCCTTATATGTGTATATTGAATTGTTGGTCATAGTGCAGAGTTTTAACTATATTGTGACTTTCCGCATGCATTAACGATTTTTATGCATAGGAACCATACTTAGTAGATGTATTTTGTACTAACTCATATCTCTTCCCTTTTTCCCAAATATTGTAGGTTCGGGCCGTTGAGGTATCATTGAGGCTAAAGCAAGAAGGCTTGGACTAGACTCTCCAAGTTTTGGTATGCCCTCTAGTTCGAGGATGCTACCACACACTCTATCTTAGTAGTACTTGTATTGTCTAATAGACATTCATTTCTTTCATATTATTGAAGATATTGATGTAAGCCCTATGTGGAAAATATGGTTTTGTGTAAGGTCTTTGCCCGAATTGTTTGACTTCATTTAGATGGTTGAATGAGAAAAACATTTAGACTAGTTCCTATATGTTTTTATGTTGTGTATGCGAGAAGCCTATGTATGCTTCCTATGTAGAGGTCTATGTAAACCTTCTTGCTATATAAATAAAAGTTTTAATTTTTCTGCGTTTTTGACTTATGGTTTGCTATGACGAATGCTAAGAGGATTGTCTTAGTCCTCTTCGAGGACGACGACGCCTGTTAAACCTAATGGGTACTTTGGGTCATAAAACACTTGGTATCATAGCATGAGGTTAAATCTTTTTAGGATTGATGTCTCACTAAACCACATCTATGTAGGGTCTTATTCATAATTGTGAAGCGCGCCACACTTATGAATAAGAGACTATGTGATGCTTAGGAACTTTCACTCTCTTGTTATTCCTTAGTCGTGCCAATGAGTCTAAATGATATCTAGTCCTTTATTCTAATCCTTTTATTGTGCGTATAGGCAATGAATACAAGGAGGAACAATGCTCGAATGGCCGGAGAGGATAATTTGAATCAGGCGTTCCCCCTCAAGCTCTTCAAAACCTTAAGTTCCTATTGAAGAAGAGGTTTTGTCTAATGTTGAGATAAGTTCGGCCATTCACAGCTTGACTCAAGTGTCAGCTACCCAAGTTGCTAGGGATACAAGGGTGCAAGTGAACCCCAATGCTAATGCCACTGCTTCAAGGATTAGGGATTTAACAAGGATGAATCCCCCTACTTTTTATGGTTTTAAGGTGGAGGAGGACCCACAAAGGTTCATTGATGAAATGTTCAAAGTTCTTGATGCTATGGGTGTTTCTTCTCAAGAAAAGGCGGAACTAGCCGCCTACCAACACAAATATGTAGCTCAAGTGTGTTATTAATGTCTATATTGAGCTCATATTGAAATGGAGAAGGTCATACCTCCTTATGTGATTTGAAAAGTTGAGCTTTTATTATAAGCATGTTTGGAGTAAGTTCTTAATTGTTGATGCCATGTTTATGTGTTGAAATGAGTTAAGATTTCCTCCTATGATATGTGACTCATTATGGTATTATTGGTTGGTTGTTTGCTAGTCTTGAGACTTTTCTTCCTATAAAAAGGTTTAGAGTGTCATTCGGGGACGAATGTTTCTAAGTGGGGGAGTACTGACACACCCGGAAATTTCCATGACTTATACTAGAGCCTTATATGTTGAGTAATAATGGTTTTAAACCTAAATAAGTATAAATAACTTGTTTGAGAAGTATTTGAGCAATAGCATTAAAGAAAGACCTTAACGTCCGAAAACTAGCGAAATGGAACTAGTTGACGTTCCTATGATTAGTGAAGGTTTCGAAGGGTCGTATGAAGTCCAAAACTTGTAAAAAGCTTTTGAATAGGTAGAGTGTAGTATAGAGGGTCAAAACGTACAGTTAAAACACCCCAAGGACCATCAGAAGGGTCCTTGGGGAGGACCCAAACTTGGGCGAGCAAGCTACCAAGGTAGCTGCGCGCACGCAGGTTTCCGGTGGCTATTGCACGACGTGCATCCATCACGTGGAGATCTGAAGTTGGCCTCCCGACGATTGGATGACACGGAAACTACTTCCTCTACTCAAAATTCAAAAATAAAATGGGGAAACAGCCAAGTGACGCACATCTACTTCCGAGATTCGTAAAAAGTCGTATTTTGGGTGTTATGACTTCATAAATAAACCCATTTATGTGAGGTGTCATTTGGATAATTTAATGGGTGACTATATAATGTCTTAGGTTCGGTTTTAGGTCAATTTTATCACTCAAATCAAGTCCCAAAAGTTGAACTAAAAAATCTCTCTCTCCCCAATTCTCTCTTCCTCCAAAACTCCATTGAAGACCCATAGAGCTCCAAGAAGAAGATCAAGCCTTCAAATTTTTCAACCCAATTTCGAGGATTTCTCATATATAAGGTATGGTTTCTTTCACTCTTGGGTATCCTTTCTCCAAGAGGTCCTTCAAAATATGATTTCTAAATCCCCCAAAACAAGGGTTTTTCTCCTCACATGGGTCTTCTATCAAAAACGAAATTGTCAATCAATTGTGATGAATTATGATGAATTAATGTTGTTTAAGTGTGAATTAATGGTTAATTGATAAATTCCTATGAAGTGTCCCTTGATCCATGTCTTTTCCCAAAATCCCTAATTTCTTGAATTGATAAAGGTCAATTGATGAGGGTGCTGAACATGTCACTTAATTACTTTGATTTTAGTTATGTTAATACTTCATGAATTGCTCTATTTCATATGTTGGTTATGTGTTCTTGGGTATTGAAGTACGAAGTCCCAAGAAGGTCAATGAGGTATGATCTTGATTCTCCTTTGATCTTAATTATGCAAGGTAAAAATCTACTTATGTGATAGTGTGATTATATAGCTAATTGTGTTGTGATGTTGGTGATAAGAATACCTCATCCCTAACCCTAGATTCATAAACTATCTATGAAGTATGTAATTATGTTATGATATGATTATTATATGATTGAATGTAGTTTCTCATGATTATGATAATGTATCTAAAGTAAAAGGATAGTTCTCACTTGTGATCACCTATGAGCTATTATGATAGGATGTTTACATAAGGGTCTAGAAGAGACTAATATGAACTTGTATGATGTCATAAGATGATTACTAAAGGGAATAATTTCTTAGCACCGAAAGGGCATGTAAATGAGATGGAGGTCTCACATTAGTAAATCCGGCCTCCCACATGGGTTTCCTCACGTTAGTTAGTCCAGATTCCCTAATTATGTGTTGTCTCATGAGATGGAAACCTCCACGTTAGTAAGTCAAGGTTTCTAGAAATAATCTCCTTGACCCTTATCTTTGTGCCCACATAGGACTCTAGCTTAGTGGATCCACCTAGACAGCTACGTACGAATGGTTGCACCTTAGGCAAGTGTTAACCCTCTCTTTTAGGTGTGGGAGTAGAATACCAGATTCCATGTAGCTCACATGGTCTCATGTCGGTTATGGAATGAGCAATTGAAGGATGAGATGCCGGTTAGAGAAGGCCGGATTACTTGGGGAGCTTTCAAAATGGCTTTCCATGATAGGTTCTTTCCCTCGGAACTAAGGGAGAGGAAAATGCAAGAATTTATCAACCTTCGTCAAGGTGGTATGAGCGTGAAGGAGTATAGCCTCAAGTTGACTCAACTATCAAAGCATGCTCCTACTATGGTTGCGGATTCTACGGCCAAGATGAACAAATTTGTCATGGGAATATCTGATCTTGTGGTTAATGAATGTAGGTCGGCTATGTTGATTCCTAGCATGGACATCTATCGTCTCATTGTTCATGCCGAACAAATTTAGGAGTAAAAGCTTAAGCAAGATGGTAGGGAGTTGAAGAAGGTGAGAACCGAAAAAGAGAATTCTTCTAAGAATATGTTTGAGGTTCAAGACAAACCAAGATTCAAAAAAATATTTTCTAACCAAGGCCCTCCTAATTCTCCAAGAGTCAACAAGAGTAAGGTGTCTACTCCCAATCCCCAAGAGGGGAAAGGTGGGTGTTCTTATATTGAGAAGCCTCTTTGTTCAAAACGCGGTGGAAAGCATGATGGTAAGTGCCTAGTTGGCACGGTTAATTGCTATGGTTGTGGAAAGAGTGGTCACATGAAGAGAGATTGCCTTATGATGAAGACTCAAGGAAGGGAAAATGCTCAAGCTCAATCAAGTGCACCAAATCCGTATGCTCCCAAGAAGAATCGCTTTTATGCTCTCCAATCTCGAGGTGATCAAGAGAGCTCACCGGATGTGGTTACTGGTATGTTACAATTGTTTTGTTTTGATGTATATGCTTTGTTAGAACTGGGAGCTACATTGTCATTTGTGACCCCTCTTGTAGCCATGAAGTTTGATATACTACCCGACATATTAGATGAACCTTTTTTGGTTTCTACCCCAGTGGGTGATTCTGTGGTGGTTAATACAGTCTATAAAGGTTGTCCAATTTCCTTGCCCAATAGAGTTACATTAGTTGACTTGATATAACTTTATATGCTTGATTTTTATGTCATATTGGGATGGATTGGTTTCATGCTTGCTTTGCCTCCATTGAATGTAGGACAAGGGTAGTCAAATTTCAATTTCCAAATGAACCCATTTTTGAGTGGAAGGGAGGAAACCCAAATCCTAGGGGTAAGATAATCTCATGTCTAAAAGCTTCTAAATTGATTGCAAAGGGTTGTCTCTACCACATAGTGAGAGTTAGGGATCTTGAATCCGAAGTCCCTTCTATAGAGTCGGTACCCGTAGTGAGGGAATTTCCGGAGATCTTTCCTGATGACCTTCCCAGAATTCCTCTTACAGTAGATTTGCTTTGGCATAGACTTATTGCCGGATACACAACCTATTTCAATCCCTCCTTATCGAATGGCCCCGGACGAGTTGAAAAAACTAAAGGCTCAACTCAAAGACTTCCTAAATAAGGGTTTTATTTAACCAAGCATATCTTCATGGGGTGCCCCGGTATTGTTTGTGAGAAGAAGGATGAGTCTTTGAGAATGTGTATCGATTATCGTCAATTGAATAAAGTCACTATAAAGAATAAGTACCCTCTCCCTAGGATTGATGACTTATTTGATCAACTCCAAGGAGAAAGTAACTTTTCAAAGATTGACTTGAGGTCGAGTTATCATCAACTTAGAGTAAGAGAGGTTGATATTCCGAAAATGGCATTCCGAACAAGTAATGGACACTTTGAATTCCTAGTGATGTCATTTGGTCTAACAAAATGCCCCTGCGGCATTCATGGACCTTATGAATCGAGTTTTTAGAAAGTATCTTAATTTGTTTTTTATTGTCTTCATCAATGACATTTTGATATACTCTAGGAGTGAGAATGATCATATGAGGCATTTGAGGATAGTTTTGCGAGTTCTCAAAGATAACCAACTTTTTGCTAAGTTTAGCAAGTGTGAATTTTGGTTGAGGTCGGTTGCATTTCTTGGGCGCATTGTCTCTACTAAAGGGGTAGAGGTTGATCCGAGGAAGACGGAAGTGGTCAAAAGTTGGCTGAGACCTTTGATTCCTACTTACATCCGAAGTTTTCTAGGGTTGGCCGGTTACTATAGGAGGTTTGTTGAGGGATTTTCATCTATTGCATCTCCATTAACGGCCTTAACCTAAAAGAAGTCCAAATTCAAATGGTCGAAATCATGTGAAAGGAGTTTTCAATTATTGAAAAATAGACTCACCTCCGCTATGGTACTGACCTTATCGTATGGTACCGAAGGGTTTGTGGTCTATTGTGATGCCTCCTGGGTGGGTCTAGGTTGTGTGCTCATGCAACATGGTAAAGTCATAGCGTATGCCTCTAGAAAACTCAAGCTACATGAGAAGAATTACCCAACTCATGACCTTGAGTTTGCTTCTGTGGTATTTGCATTGAAAATTTAGGGACATTATCTCTATGGGGTACATGTTGATGTATTCACCGAACACAAGATTTTACAATATGTGTTCACCCAAAAACATTTGAACCTACGTCAAAGAAGATGGTTAGAACTTTTGAAGGACTATAACATGAGTGTCCTTTACCATCCCGAAAAATCTAATAAGGTGGTGGATGCCTTGAGTAGAGTATCCATGGGCAGTGTGACTCATGTGGTTGATGATAAGAAAGAGTTAGTAAAAGAGGTTCATAGGTTGGCTCGTTTGGGTGTCTGACCAGAAGACTCTCCAAAGGGTGTTTTTTGGTTTGCCACAACATCGAGTCACTTTAGTGGTTGGGATGAAATCCAAGCAACACCTTGATCCTCTATTGATGGAGTTGAAGGAAACGGTCCTTAGTAAGTCTAATGAGTCTTTCTCTTAAGGGGAAGATGGGGTTCTTAGGCACCAAGGAAGATTATGTGTACCGGATGTGGATGGGTTGAGGGAATTGATCATGGAAGAGGCTCATGGCTCCCGATATTCCATTCACCCGGGTGCCACAAAGATGTACCACGATTTACGAGAAATTTATTGGTGGAATGGTATGAAAATGTACATAGCGGATTTTGTTGCTAAGTGTCCGAATCGCCAACAAGTAAAATCGGAGCACCAAGGTCGGGTGGCTTGACTCAATATATAGACATTCCCACATGGAAGTGGGAGGACATTAACATGGATTTCGTAGTTGGGCTGCCTTGTATCCGAAGACAACATGACTCGATATGGGAAATTATGGATAGATTGACTAAGTCCGCACATTTTAAATTACTTGGCGGAAGATTATGCCAAATTGTACCTCAAAGAAATAGTAAAATTGCATGGAGCCCCTTTATCCATCATTTCGGATAGAGGCACTGAATTTACCTCTTTGGAAAGCTTTCCTAAATGGGAGTGGTACGAAAGTGAAACTTAGCACTGCATTTCATCCCAAGACGGATGGTCAAGCGGAACGCACTATTCAAACTCTAGAAGATATGTTAAGGGCATGCGTCATCGACTTCAATGGTAATTGAGATTACCATCTACCTTTTGATAGAATTCTCCTACAAAAATAGCTAGCACTCTACTATCTCCATGGCACCCTTTGAGGCACTTTTAGGTGTAGATCCCCGGTTGGGTTGTATGCGGTAGGTGAGTTTGCTCTACTTGGTCCCAATTTGGTCTATGAAGCTCTAGAGAAGTTTCGGGTTATAAGAGATAGACTAAAAGCGTCTCAAAGTCGGCAAAAATCTTATGAAGAGGTCCCGGTTGAGATCTTGGACCGCCAAATTAAGAAATTGAGGAATAAGGAGGTTGTCTTCGTAAAAGTTCTATGGAGGAACCACCTTGTTGAGGGTGCAACATAGGAGGTCGAGGCCGACATGAACACCCGCTATCCTCATTTTTCCCCCTTACTCCTAGCCAAGATTAAGGTTAGTAATTCCTTATATGACTATTATGAATAATGTTGAACTTATCATGTTTTTTTCTCGAAATATGTGCATATTATAGTAGAAATTCATGCCTAAGTTGAGTTCTTCTCTTTCCATGAAATATGTTTATTATGTTGGCTTTCCACATGAGTGTGTTGTGTGCTATAAGTGTTCATGGAAGATTATAATGAGCATAATTGATATTGTTTTGATAATAAATCAACATGTAAACTTTTAATGTTCATATTGAGCTCATATTGAAATGGAGAAGGTCGTACCTCTTTATGTGATATGAAAACTTGAGCTTTTGTTATAAGCATGTGTGGAGTAAGTTCTTAATTGTTGATGACATGTTTATGTGTTGAAAGGAGTTGAGATTTCCTCATATGAGCTGTGAATCATTATGGCATTGTTGGTTGGTTGGCTGCTAGTCTTGAGTCTTTTCTTCCTATAAAAAGGTTTAGAGTGTCATTCGGGGACGAATGTTCCTAAGGGGGGGAGTATTGACACACCCGGAAATTTCCACGACTTATACTAGAGCCTTATATGTTGATTAATGATGGTTTTAGACCTAAATAACTATAAATAACTTGTTTGAGAAGTATTGGAACAATAGCATTAAAGAAAGACCTTAACGTCCGAAAACTAGCAAAATTGAACTCGTTGACTTCCCTATATTTGGTGAAGGTTTCGGAGGATCGTATGAAGTCCAAAACTTTTAAATAGATTTTGAATAGGTAGAGTGTAGTATAGAGGGTAAAAAAGTACAGTTACGACACCCCAAGGACCACCGGAACAGTCCTTGGGGATGACCCAAATTTGGGCGAGCAAGCTGCCAAGGCATCTGCGCGCAGGCAGGTTTCTGGTGGCTGCTGCGCGACACGCAGCCATCACGTGGAGATCTAGAGTTGGCCTCGCTATGCGAGTCTGACACGGACCCTACTGCCTCAACTCAAAATTCGAAAATAAAATGGGGAAATAGCCTCGCGACGTGCACCTACTTCCTAGATTAGTAAAAAGTCTTATTTTGGGTGTTTTGACTTCACAAATAAACCCATTTAAGTTAGGGGTCATTTGGGTAATTTAATGGGTGACTATATAATGTATTAGGGTCACTTTTAGGTTAATTTTATCAGTCAAATCAACTCCCAATAGTTTAAATCAAAAATCTCTCTCGCGCGCAAATTCTCTCTTCCTCCAAAACTCAATTGAAGACCCATAGAACACCAAGAAGAAGATCAAGCCTCCAAATTTTTCAACCCAATTTCGTGGCTTTATCATTTGTAAGATATGGTTTCTTTCACTCTTGGGAATCCTTTCCCCAAGATATCCATCAAAAGATGGTTTCTAAATCCCCCAAAACAAGGGTTTTTCTCCTCACATGGGTCTTCTTTCTTAAACAAAATTGTGAATCAATTGTGATGAATTATGATGAATTAATGTTGTTTAAGTGTGAATTAATGGTTAATTTATTAATTCCTATGATTTTTACCTTGACCCATGTCTTTCTCCCAAATCCTTAATTTCTTGAATTGATTAAGGTGAATTGATGAGGGTGATGAACATGTCACTTAATTACTTTGATTATAGTTATCTTAATATTTCATGAATTGCCCTATTCATATGTTGGTTGTGAGTTCTTGGGTATTGAAGTATGAAGTCCCAAGAAGGGCAATGAGGTATGATCTTGATTCTCCTTTGATCTTAATTATACAAGGTAAAAATCTACTTATGTAATAGTGATGATATACCTAATTGTGTTGTTGTGATGTTGGTGATAAGAATACCTCATCCCTAACCCTAGATTCATAAATTGGCTATGAAGTATGTAATTATGTTATGATATGATTTTTATATGATTGAATGTAATTTCTCATGATTATGATAATGTATCTAAAGTGAAAGGATAGTTCTCTCTTGTGATCACCAAGGAGCTATTATGATAGGATGTTTACATAAGGGTCTAGAAGAGACTAACGTGAACTTGTATGATGTAATAAGATGATTACTAAAGGGAATAATTGCTTAGAACTGAAAGGGCATATAAATGGGATGGAGGTCTCACGTTATTAAGTCCGGCCTCCCACATGGGTTTTCTCACGTTAGTCAGTCCGAATTCCCTAATTATGTGTTGTTTCATGAGATGGAAACCTCCACGTTAGTAAGTCAAGGTTTCTAGAAACAATCTTCTTGACCCTTAACTATGTGCCCACATAGGACTATAGCTTAGTGGATCCACCTAGATTGCTACGTATGAATGGTTACACCTTAGGCAACTGTTAACCCTCTCTTTTCGGTGTGGGATTAGAACACCGTATTCCATGTAGCTCACATGGTCTCATGTCGGTTATGGTACATATTTTCCCTAAAGTAAAAGTATTAACAAGTTATGTATGTTAACTCTTATTTGGGGTGTCTTAAAGGTTACTACGTAGTTTGAGGAAGGGTATGGGACTTCTCTTACACATTGCACATGTCGGATCCTATAGGATGATTCTAGTACTGTTCTTTTATGATTATGATTATGTTGATAAGCTATGACTAGTATTGATATATGAAGCATGTTATATATATATGAGAATATGTTGTAAGTATGAAATGGGTTGCTTAATTATCTTTGGATAGAGTTATGGGGCTTTATTCTTGGCATTGCACAAGTGTTGCTTGAGTTACTTATATGTTGATATGATTATGATGTTCCTTATATGTGTATATTGAATTGTTGGTCATTGTGCATAGTTTTGACTAAATTGTGTCTTTTCTCATGCATTAACTATTTTCATGTATAGGGACCATACTTAGTACATTTGTTTTTTACTAACCCATATCTCTTGCCGTTTTCCCAAATATTGTAGGTTCGGGCCGTGGAGGTATCATTGAAGCTAAAACAAGAAGGGTTGGACTAGACTCTCCAAGTTTTGGTATGCCCTCTAGTTCGAGGATGCTAACACACACTGTATCTTAGTAGTACTTGTATTTTCTAATAGACATTCATTTCTTTCCTATTGTTGAAGATATTGATGTAAGCCCTATGTGGCAATTATGGATTTGTGTAAGGGCTTTGCCCGGATTGTTTGACTTCATTTAGATGGTTGATATGAGACAAAGATTTAGACTAAATTCCTACATGTTGTTATGTTGTGTATGCGAGAAGCCTATGTATGATTCCTATGTATAGGTCTATGTAAACCTTCTTGCTATATAAGCAAAAGTTTTAATTTTTCCACATTTTGTACTTATGATATGCTATGACGAATGCTAAGAGGCTTGTCTTATTCCTCTTCGAGGAAGACGACACCGATTACGCCTAAGGGGTAATTTGGGTCGTTACACCGCCAAAAAGTGAAAAGACTCAGTCATCGTGTAACCTATCAACCAAGTGGAGTCATTTTTTTGCGAGTACGAGGTAACCCTGTAATTAAATCCATATTGATCACTTCCCACTTCAAAGTAGGAATGTTGATCTCTTGAGTCATACCCCCTTGATTTCTGATGTTCTACCTTGACTTGCTGGCAATCGGGGCACTTACTCACAAAATCTACTATATCCCTCTTCATGCCATTCCCCTAATAGACATCCCGTAGATCGCGATACATCTTAGTGGCACCTGGATGAATAGAATATCATGGAGTAGTGGGCTTCTGCAAGAATATGTTGTCTCAACTCACCCACATCAGGAACACACAATCTACCCTGGTAGCGAAGTGCACCATCTCCCCCTTGGGAGAAAACCTCCACTCTCTTATTGTGGACTGCACCCTTAAGATCAAGCAAGATTGGATCACTGTCTTGCTTTTCCTTAACCTCCACTACCAAAGAAGGTTCTGCCCCATTCTTAACTATTACACCACTATCTGATATGCTTATAAGGTGCACTCCCAAGAAAGCAAGCCTATGAACATCCTTCACTAGTTCCTTCACTTCTTTCTCAACATGGGCTACACTTCCCATAGATAATCTGCTAAGAGCATCTTCTACTACATTCTCCTTACAAGGATGGTAATGCACACTCATTATTTATTCATTCGTGAAAGTCTACAACCATTTGGTCTACCAATTCAAGACGTTAATACATGAGTCAATATACATACGTTATACAGAAATAGGAGACTACCAATTCAAAATATCCAATATGTAGTAGACAACACTTCACACTCACTCATCACCACTCATGAGTGTCAAATTGAGAAAGATGCTTTCAATAATCACACAAATACCTTTAAGACATGATAACCTTAACTCCATTGAATTCACATTCACATACTTAGTAAGTAAACACCTCCACCTTTCAAGTGGATCAATAGTCAAACACATTCTAGTTCAACATAATTTAGTCACAACTTGCCCTCAAGGCCATGAATCTGAGATCTTCAACACAAAAAAAAAAACCATAATTAAGGCATACACAATTACACAATTCAATAACCCTACAAAATTGAGACATATTCCAATCATAAGCTTTCATAATCCACAAACCCACTTCATAAAGGCACAATTTAGAAATTGAGATAAATCATGGGTTTGTAGTGAAAGACCATACATAAATATTTCTCAAACAAAAATATATATATTAGAATTTACTTTTTGAATCATATTTTTAGAGGGTCCATATGTGAAAAATCATGTCGTATAACATTATATCTAAGTCTATATACGTGATCATATATGTTCAAAATGTAAAAATACATAAATATATATCATGTCTAAGTGGAGTATTTGTCAACCTATATACACCATTGTGCTCATGAGACTCTAGAATGAAAAAAATCATTGAAGCTCTAGAAAAATATGAGTCATAACTCAATATGAACATTTTTAACCCAACTTAATATTAATATTCAAGATGTTTTGGCGTGTTTTTAGAAAGAAAATATATTATACAAAAAATTATTCATAAGTATAAATGAATATGAATATTTTCTTAATTGTTTGATGTTTAGATGTAATGATACTTTTCATAAACACTTATACTTTAAATTATATTAGCTAGAATGGTAAATTAAGTAAGGTTACAGATAATTTCATAAAATCTTATCCTTTAATAAATCTGACCTTAAAAGGTAAATCAGATAATGATATGGATGATTAAATAAATTAATTAGGTAAGTATAAGAATAATTTTATAAACTTTTATCCTTTCATTTATCTAATCCAAAAAGGTAAATGAAATAAGGATACGAGTGATTTCATAAATTCTTATTCATTGATTTCTCTAACCTAAAAAGGTTAATCAAACAAAGATATTGATGGTTTTATGAACTCTTATCTTTTGTTATATCTAACCTAAAAAGATAAATAAGATAAGAATATATAGGATTTCATAAACTCTTATCTTTTATTTTTAATCTTATCTGAAAAGGAAAATCGGCTAAAAAATAAATATTTTCTTTTATGGAAATCCTTTTAAAGATATTATACATATTATTTCTCCATTTTACTTAAATTTGCATATAATTAATAATCATATTATGTAAATGTAGTGACAAAAAATTAGCTTTAAATTTACAAATCTTTTACTATCCCTGGTGTTGTGAAGATGTAGCACCCAAAATGTTCTAAAAGCTAAAGTAGAAAAACAAGCAAGTTCAACTCTCACTTTTACTTTCTCATTCGATTTGTCTAATATTTACTTAGTTCATGCTAATATGTGCTCTGGCAGAAACAAAATAATTAGAATTATTTATAATGAATCAACAAAGCATAATTGTACTCCCAAAATATATAGGGTTGATCAGAGAAATGGTGGTGTTTCAGATTTTTGCCTTAACTTTGATCAAAATGATGAATGAATTGTTTGTGCTAGGAAGTCTGAGAAGAACGGGTGAAAGAAAAATACAGGAATACAGTCACGGATTCATCAAAGTTCCATTTTATAATCATTGGAAAATAAGAATAGTAATTGTGGTCATCCAATTGTTCAAAAATTTGAATTGTGTAACAATGTTGGATCAATTAATCAATTGGATTTGCCTAGTGAAGAAAGAGATGAAGATAATATTTTAAGTGATGACGAATTTGATGATCACCAAAATTTCAAAGATATGAATAAAAAGGAGCGCAAAAACGGTCGTTGGTTCAAGGAATTCTTTGAATGTTTCAACAAGTTGATTATTCATATGATTATTGATCCTAAGCGACAATGGCATTGCCCGACCTGCAAATGTGGACCGGGTGCAATTAGGTGGTTCACAGGGTTTAACTTATTGATGTCCCATACAAAAACAAAATCTGGATCTAAGTTTAAATTAGACATAGAACTTGCTAAACTTTTGGAGGAGAAGCTACGTCTTAGGGGCTGAATCTAAGAGAAATACATGTTTGTTAGTCGGAACAATGTACTTCATATGTCAGTTCTTCTTCGTGCACATCCTATCAATGAATTGTTAACCTTTAATTTAGTATTTGTATATGATTATCTGTGTGAACCCTTAAAATAGAGAAAATTCATGTCTTTGAACATTTGTTGGATAAATTTTGTACTCTACTCATTATTTTTAAATTTATCATCATCAATGGTAAATTCTTTTTTGTTGTTCAACATGTTTAAAGATGTTTTACATACAGTGTCAATCCTTTTAATTAATAGCAAATTTAAATATTTATGAGTTATTTCTCACGCCCCGAGCTACCCACGAGATGCGGACACAGGACCTAAGACGACAAGTGATCCCAAGCTAACCTTGCTAGCATGATCATGAGCATACTAAAGATAATAAACTGATGCTGAAACTAAAACATAATTAAAATGAAAAGATGGGGAAATTCCCATATACTATAACTGAGATATTTGAAGACTGTGAGTTTAATACAAAGAAAATATTAACGCAATACTAAGCTGAAACTATGTCTGAAAATAGCCTCTAACTTACTAGAAATACTGGGACAAGCCCCAGCTAAATCTAGCAAACAAAACTGAAACAAAATGACTAAAATACTAGAAATAACTCATGAATATTATCCTCTAAGAATAAGGACTGACCCATGATCCTGCTGAACTGAAGATCGGAAATCGACCTAAGCGTGATCTGGATACTGAGAACCTAAACCTACATCACGAGAAGATGTAGCGCACGTATGCGTCAGTACTTGAAAGGTATTGATCATGTAGGATAGAGTAAAGCAGAAATAATACATAACTAAACAAGCACAAAAGCAAGTAAAATATTCTGAACATGATATACTGAATTCTGAGCTATCTGGATGCAATGACAAAATAACATGTTGAGACTGAATTCTAACTGCACTGTAAATATGGTCAATGCAATAGAGTCTGACTAAACTTTGGGAGCTACTAATAACCGATAATAAAACCACATGAGCTAAATACGGAGTCGGATGTATACGCCCCATCGAGAGGACCCAATATACCCTGCCAGAGGTATAAAGCCATGTTGGCGTGATCAATAAACTGATTCCCACAGTGGGGATTACAACCTACTTGGCTAGTAGTTCTGGGACTATTTGTGTACGTTGAACCCTAGTCCAACTTGGTATTAAGCTAATCCCAATGAATTAAGTGACTAATACATTATGACTAAATTTCTATAAATACTGGATATCTCAACACTGAACATGCAAACTGAGAATGCAACAATTAATCTGACAATTATGCATTAAGAACTGAGGCATGTATATCTGAAGTAACTGAAATATCTAACCTAGCATTTGTAAATTCAAGAACTAAAGAAATGCATAGATGGTTCTAAATTCATGCGATAATCTGAGTAATAACTTTATAATATAATTTGGAACATGTATCTAACTAATTCATGATGATCTGCAGTAATTCTACAAAACATAGGTCTATTCATGATAAGAGAATCAAAAACTTACAGAAAATTAAGGACCTAATGGGTGAAATGAACCCACTAGTGAAATCTCACATACCTGGTGATGAAATCCACGGAGAAATATTAAGATATCAGGGTTGGAACCTTGCTGCGTTCTTGAACTAGGATTCTTGACTTTTTTCTCCTTTCTTGCTTCTAATTTTCTATGTTTTGATTTATGATTATGACTTTGGTAAGTTCTTGTTATGTTTCTAGGCTTAAACTAACTAAAATCTGATGATTTAGGGCTTAAACGACGTACCTTAGTGGTTAAATGAACTAGTGAAAGACCAAAAGACCCCTGGAAATTTTGTTGTCAGACCAAACGATGACCTGGACTGACGGGACTTCGTTCAATTGATGGTCCGTCGTTCGGGTCCGTAGTTTGGGTCTGCTCGACAAGTGTTTACTAAAACAGCATAACTTTTTACTCGGAGGTTGGATTTTGGTAAACTCAGTGGCTATGGAAAGATATTTCACTTATCTGTCAATTCGTAGGTCATGGGACACATAATTTATTTTGCGCTAAGAGTTAAGACCATTTGAAGTTTATCCAACAGTATTTTCCCCCCTAACTGACTTGATAACTTTGACATACGGTCAGAAGTACGGACCGTAGATCGAACGACGGTCCGTGCTAGTCATCCGTAGTTCCTGTCAGAGGTTGGGTAACTTAAGTCTCAATCCACTGACACAGACCACTTAGTCAATTTTTCTAGGCTGAGTTTTGGGAGAGTTTGAGTGACAAATGATGGATGCGCAGTACGTGCCGTAGATCAGACTACGCTCCGTGGATAGTTATCGGCCATTGCACCTGTAGATTTCTAAAAATCTGATTTTTGGCCTGTTTTGGATAAGGGGTGTTATATTATCTACCCCTTGAGAACATTCGTCCTTGAATAAAGACTAAACTAGCTGAAATAGAGGGAGAGAGATGCAATCCCTACTACTAAACACTGAAGACTGTGTTTTTTACTGGATTAAGTTCCAAGAACATGCAACTACGCTGAAAATGCAAGTACAAACTGAGGGAACATGATTCTAATGTTTAATTCACGCTTGAATGATTGGAAAACTGAAGAGAAACTATTACCTCAAGCTGGAGTGGAATCATAAGGAAAGAGGTGAGGATACTTGGCTTTCATGGCTACTTCTGCTTCCCAAGTAGCTCCCTCTACGGAGTGAGTCCTCCACAGAATCTTGACTGAAGCGACTTCTTTGTTTCTAAATCTACTAACCTAACGGTCAAAAATCTCAACTTACTCATAAGAAATACTATCCTTCACCACCACACTCTTTAATGGCACTATAGAGGTGGGGTCACTCACACACTTCTTCAAGAGTGAGATGTGGAAGACTGGATGCATTGTTGCTAGTTCTTATGGAAACTCTAACTCATATGACACCTTGCGAACCCTTTTAAAGATGGAAAAATTACATCAATTGATACATTTTAATAAATAATTACTGATTTTAATAATACTTTTTATTTATTACCATTTATAGCAATACTAGATTAAATCTGCAATATGTATTAAAAGTGAATTATGTATGCAATATGTATGAATTATATATGAATTATAATTGTTTTTTAAAATATATTATGTTTGTTTGGTAAAAATTTGACACATTGTATTATTAGTGTATTAAAATGTGTGATAAATGAATTATCTATCATTAAAATTTATATTATATGTGAATAAAAAATTGTTCTTTGTAATATTAATTACACTTGTATTAAAAATGAATTAAAAGTGATCAAGTGAAAAAGAAATATAATTGCTATAAATGGTAAATATTTTTTTATTATAGTACATTTATGTAAGTTTCACTTTAAAGATCTTGTAATGGGCTACATATCTAGTACTGAGCTTCCCTTTCTTGCCAAATCTCATTACCCCTTTCATAGGTGACACTTTCAGGAAAACTCAATCATCAACTTGGAACTCTAGTTCCCTTCTACTTACATCTGCATAAGATTTCTAACGACTCTAGGTTGTCTTGAGTCTATCTCTAATGAGTTAAAATTTCTCCATAGCATAAAGGACTGAATCTGGCCTTATCAAAGTTGTTTCACCTACTTAAAACCAACAAACAAAAGATCTAAATCTACGCCCATACAGTACCTGATAAGGGGCCAACTTAATGCTAGAATGGTAGCTATTGTTGTAGGAGAATTCAATAAGAGGAAGGTGATCATCCCGACTACCGTTGAAATCAATCACACAAGCTCTTAACATATCCTCTACGTTATGAATGGTACTCTCTACCTGTCTATCCTTCTGCGGATGAAATACTGTGCTAAGGTTAACATGAGTACCAAGACCCTTCTTAAATAACTTCTAGAAATGAGAGGTAAACAAAGGACCTCTATTTGAGATGATAGACAAAGGAAATCCATGCAACCTCACAATTTCATTAATGTAAAGCTTGGCATAGTCCTCTATCGAATCTGTAGTCTTGACCAGCAAAAAGCGAGAAGACTTAGTCATCCTGTCAACTATCACCCGGATGGAGTCATGTTGTCTGTGAGTTTGAGCTAACCCTGTGATGAAATCCATATTGATCACTTCCCACTTCCAAGTAGGAATGTCGATCTCTTGAGTCATACCTCCTAGTTTCTGATGTTCTACCTTGACTTGCTGGCAATTGGGGAAATTACTCACAAAATTTGCTATATCCCTCTTCATGACATTCCACCAATAGACTTCCGCAGATCGCGGTACATCTTAGTGGCACCTGGGTGAATAGAATATCTGGAGTTATGGGCTTCTGCAAGAATATGTTGTCTCAACTCACCCACATCAGGAACACACAATCTTCCTTGGTAGTGAAGAGAAAACCTCCAATCTCATATTGTGGATCGCACCCTTAAGTTCAAGCAAGATTGGATCAATGTCTTGCTTTTCCTTAACCTCCACCACCAAATAAGATTTTGCCCCATTCTGAACTGTTACATCACTATCTGATATGCTCATAAGGCGAACTCCCAAGCGAGTAAGCTGTGAACATCCTTCACTAGCTCTTTCATTCGTCCTCAACATGGGCTACACTACCCATATATAATCTTCTAAGAGCATATGCTACTACATTCGCCTACCAGGATGGTAATGCACACTCATATCATAATCCTTGAGGAACTCAAGCCATCTCCTCTGGAGACGATTCAACTCTTACTGGGTGAACACATACTGAAGGATCTTCTGGTCAGTGAACACATCTACATGAACACCATACAAGTATGTCCAGATCTTGAGTGCAAACACCACTGCTGCAAGATCGAGGTCATGAGTTGGATAGTTCTTCTCATGTACCTTAAGTTGTCTAGAAGCATAAGCTATAAACATATCTCACTTCATCAACACATAACCAAGGCCAACTCTGGATGTATCGCAATAGATCACATAACCATCTGAACTTTCTGGTAGAGTCAATACAGGAGTTGTAGTTAATCTAGTTTTCAATTCTGCAAAGCTTTTCTCACAATCATTTGACCATTGAAACTTGAACATCATCTGAGTTAACCTAGTCAATGGTGAGGCTATGGATGAAAATCCTTCCACGAACCTTTTATAATAACCCAGTAGACCTAAGAAATTTTTTATATTTGTAGTAGAGGTAGGTCTAGGCCATTGTTACACTGCTTCTATCTTCTCTGAATCACTCGGATCCCCTCGCTAGATACAATGTGACCAAGGAAAGCAAAGGATTGCAACCAGAACTCACATTTGCTAAACTTAGCGAATAACTGGCGATCTTTGAGAGTCTGCAGAATAACTCTCAAATGACTCGTATGTTCTTCCTCATTCCTAGAGTAAATGAGGTTATCATCAATAAAGACAATAATGAACAAATCCAAGTACTGTTTGAACACTCTGCTCATCAAATCCATGAAAGGTGCAGGAGCATTGTTTAGTCCAAATGACATAACTACAAATTCATAATGACCATACTGAGTCCTGAAGGTTTTTTCTGAAATGTCTCTATCTGTGACTCTAAGTTGATGATAACATGATCTGAGGTCTATCTTCGATAAATGGTTAGCACCCTGAAGTTGGTCAAACAATTCACAAATCCTGGGGATGGGATACTTATTATTGATTGTGACTCTGTTCAACTGTCTACAGTCAATGCACATTCTAAGAGAACCATCTTTCTCCTTTCCGAACAACACTGGTGCACCCCATGGTGAAATACTAGGTCTGATGAAGACCTTATCTAGAAGGTCTTTCAACTGGTCATTTAATTCCTTAAGCTTAGTTGGAGCCAATATGTAAGAAGGAACAGAAATAGGCTGGAAATCTGGAAGGAGATCAATCCAAAAGTCGATTTCTCTTTTGGGAGGAACCCCGGGAAGATCTTCTGGAAACACTTCTGGAAACTCACTGACTACTCGAACTGACTCAAGAAATGGGGTTTCAGAGCTAGAATCCTTAACCCGAAATAGATAATAGAGATGACCGTTAGAGATCATCTTTGTAGCCTTAAGGTAAGAAATGAATCGTCCATAGGCGCTAAGCTACTACCATTCAATTTTAAGATCGGTTTATTTGGAAACTGAAAAATGAACAATCCTAGTTCTACAATCGACTTAGGCATAACAGGAATGTAACCAATCCATGCCTAGAATGACATCGAAGTCTACCATTTCTACCTTTACAAGATCTGCTGAGGTGACTTTCTAAGATACTGTGACAGGGCAATTTCTGTATACCCCTCTAGCTATAACTGGGTCAGTGATTAGAGAAGAGACTGAGAAATATTCTGAGAGAGTTTCTGGACTGACACTGAATCAGATTGTTATGTAAGGAGTTACAAAAGAAAGAGTAGCCCCTGGATCTAATAGTGCATAAACATCAAGGTCAAAGACTCGTAACGTACCATTGACTATATCAGGAGAACCTTCCTGATCCTGGCGAGCCTGAAGAGCATACGACCTGTTATGGCGCTGACCGCCACCTATACTAGATGAGTTACCCTGCTGAGTCGAGCGACTTGCCGGTGCTGCTGAAGTTGTAGATTGATCTATACCATTACCACCTCCTTGACCTTGTCTAGAAGGACAATCCCTAAACCTGTGACCAGACTGATCGCACCCAAATCATACTTCCTTTCCCGCGAGGCACTCGTCTGGATGGTTCTTACTACACTTAGGGCAAGTAGGGTAAGTCTTGGTGCATGAAAAAACTTCCCTGAGACTTAGAGCATGGTGCCTAACCTTCTGATCATACTTGTTCTTGGAGGATGGAACACTAGCTGATGAAGGGTATGGGGTTGAAAATTTCTACTAACTCTGCGAGAGATTTCCACCACCCGATTGTTGTTGAGAGTAGTCATAGTTCCCACCCCTAGACCTCTTGTTCTCCTTGGCCTGTTCCCAAAGCTTATCACCCTTAACTGATTAAGCATGAGTCATAAGCCTAGATATGTTCATATCTCCCAGTAACATAGAATTTCTGCACTCAAGTTTAACCAAATTTGACACTATAAAAGAACATATTCATCTGAGCCCTAGAGTCAGCAACCATGTTAGTATCATACCTGGAGAGTTGGTTAAACTAGATCCCATACTCTTGGACCTTCATTTTTCCCTGCCTTAAGTTCATGAATTCCTGAGCCTTTGCTTCTCTCAACTATATTGGGAAAAACCTATCCAGAAACGTCTCACTAAAGCAATTACAAGTAATAGGAGTTGCATCTGTACCCCTTTTCCTTCCACTGAGTGTACCAGATATGAGCAACATCTTTCAACTGGTTTGATGTCAACTCAACCCGATCATTTCTAGTTACCTACATCACCTCAAATATCTTCTTGATCTCATCCAAGAAATTATGGGGATCCTCACTAGTCTACAATCCTAATAAGGCGGATTTATGCTAACAAAGTCACGGACCCTAGCTGCTATTGATCCACCATTTGCATTCACCAGAGCTTGAACCCAGTGATTGTTCTGGTTGGACACACTCTGAGCCAACATCTGAATGGCATTCATGAACTCATTATTGGAGACTTCCTTATCTGGGACTGGAGGAGCTGCATTTGCATTTCTGGCATTTGCATTCCTAGCGTTAGCTATACGAGGAGGCATGATCTGAAACGTAGAATGTCGAGTTAGAATGGAATTATATCATACCTTACGCACGATAAGAGTAACAAGGAAGTGAAGTTTTCCTTAAACACTTAGTAGTCTCCCTTTCATTAGATGTGGTGCACTTCACACCCATGAAAAGGACTCTACTTAATGAGGCTTTTTAGAAATCCTAGGTCACTTATACGTAGTACTCTGATACCAAGTTTGTCATGCCCCGAGGTACCCCCGAGACGCGGACACTGGACCTAGGACCACAAGTGATACCAAGCTAACCCTGCTGGCATGATCATTAGCATACTAAAGATAATAAACTGATGCGGAAGCTAAATAATAAATAAAATGAAAAGATGGGGAAATACCCACATACTATAACTAAGATATTTGAAAATTGTCAGTTTAATACAAAGGAAATATTAACTCAATACTAAGATGAAACTAACTATGTCTGAAAATAGCCTCTAACTGACTAGAAATGTTGGGACAGGCCCCATCTAAGTCTAGCAAAAAAATTGAAACTAAAGGACTAAAATACTAGAAATAACTAATGAATATTATCCTCGAAGAATGAGGACTCAACACTTATTCTGATGAACTGGAGATCGGAAATCGACCTAAGTGTGATCTGATGCTGAGAAACTGAACCTACATCACGAGAAGATGTAGCGCACGTATGCGTCAGTACTTGAAAGGTAATGAGCATGAAGGATAGAATAAAGCAGAAATAATATATAACTTAACAAGCACAAAAGCAAGAATAATATTCTCAACATGATATACTTAATTCTAAGCTAACTAGATGCAATGACCAAATTTATAACATGCTAAGACTGAATACTAACTTTAAATATGGTCAATGCAATATAGTCTGACTGAAATGTGGGAGCTACTAATAACCGATAATAAAACCATATGAGCTAAATGTGGAGTCTGATGTATACGCCCCATCGAGAGGACCCAATATACCCTGCCAGAGGTATAAAGGCATGCTGGCGTGATCACTAAATTGATGCCCACAGTGATGACTTACAACCTACTTGGCTAGTAGTTCTAAGACTATATAGGTACGTTGAATCCTAGTCCAACTCGGTATTAAGCTACTCCCAATGAATAAAGTGATTAAGACATTATGACTCAATTTCTGTAAATACTGGATAGCTCAAAACTGAACATGCAAATTGATAATGCAAAAATTAATCTGATAATTATGCATTAATAAATGAGGTATGTATATCTGAAGTAGTGCTGGCAATTTAAGCCCATTTTTCAATTACCTGCCCAAATAGCTCTTCAAATATGGGTTGAAAGAGTGATTTTAAATATGGGTAATATTAAGGATTATACCCATATTTTACCCATTAAAATATGGGTATATTATGGGTAAACGACGGGCCAAATATGGGTATTGCAAGTTTTCTTTAAATTTTCATAAAACCTTCTATTATCAAGTTTTAGAAGCGATTTTTCAAAACTTTCATATATGGGTCCCTATTAATATTTCAACTCTCGACCTCACCCCACGCTTCCAAAAAAAATTAAAGTTTATTTTTAAAAAATATTTTGAACTTCAAAATTTCATTTTTTCACCCCTACACTCGACCCCCCTCCCCAACCCAACCCCACACCAGCCCCCTCAAAAAAATAAAAATTTACGTTTATTTTTAAAAAAATGTTTTCAACTTCAAATTTCATTTTTTCATCCCTACCATCGTCCCCCCATCACCCCCCCACCCCCCACTCCCCACCCCAACCCCACCCAAAATAAATTAAGTTTGTTTTAAAAATTTCAACTTCAAATATTTATTTTTTCACCCGACCCTGGACCCACCCCACCCCAGCCATCATCCCCCCACCCCACCCCCCCCCAACCAACCCCCACCTTCAAAAATATTAAGTTTGTTTAAACAATATTTTTAACTTAAATTTTTTTCACCCTACCCTGGACCCCCCCCCCCGCTAGCCCCCTATCAGCCCCCTCCCCCCCAACCCCAATTTTTTTTTTTTTTACTTTTATAATAGAATAAAACTAAATGAAGCATTTTCAACAGATTTCATCTAAAAAAAAGACTACAATATTTTGCTCCATATTGAATTCTTAAGTAAAAACTATTTATTCATGAAATATGGGTAAATAATGGGTAAACTAGTATTTTACCCAACCCATTTATTACCCAACCCATTTTTACCCATATCAAATATGGACGGGTTGAATGATTATCCATTTTATGTTTATCCATTTTCAACCGCACATATTTGACCCAACACGCCCATTTGCCACCTCTAATCTGAAGTAACTGAAATATATGGCATAGCATGTGTAATTCAAGAACTAAAGAAATACATAGCTAGGTTTCTGAAATTCATACGATAATCTGAGTAATAACTTTACAATCTGATTTGGAACATATATCTAACTAATTCGTAATGATCTATTGTAATTCTACAACCCCTAGGTCTATTCATGATGAGAGAATCAAGAACTAACTGAAAACTAGGACTTAATGGGTGAAAGAAACCCACTAGTGAAATCCCACATACCTGGTAATGAAATCCATGGAGAAATATTTAGATTTCGGGGCTGAAACTATTGGAACCTTGTTGCGTTCTTGAACTATGGTTCTTGACCTTTTTCTCCTTTCTTGCTTCTAATTTTCTAAGTTTTGATTTATGATTTTGACTTAGGTAAGTTCTTGTTATGTTTCTAGGCTTAACCAAACTAAAATTTGATGATTCAGAGCTTAAACGATGTATCTAATTAGGGGTTAAACGAACTAGGAAAAGACGAAAAGACCCCTGGAAATTTTGTTGTCGGACTAAAGGACGACCTGGACTGACGGTACGTCGTTCAATCGACGGTCCGTCGTTTTGGTCCGTAGTTTGGGTCTGCTCGACAGGCCTTTACTAAAACGGGCATAACTTTTTACTCGAAGGTTGGATTTTACCAAACTGGGTGATTATGGAAAGAAAATTCAACTATATATAATTTCATAGGTTATGGGACACCTGTGTGTGTGGAGTTTCTCAATGAATATACATCATTGTGTTCATAAAATCTAGAATGATAGAATCATTGAGGGTCTAGACAAATATGATTCACAACTTATAGAATGATAGAATCATTGAAGGTTTAGATTATGAATTTTTTTTTTAATCGAACTTATTATTAATATTCAAAATGTTTGGGGGTGCTCTGTAGGAAGAAAATATATAATACAAAAATTTATTCATAATTATAAAAGAAAATGAAAAGTTTCTTAATTGATGGATGTTTGGATAGAATGACATTTGTCATAAACTCTTATCCTTTAATTTATCTATCTCATAAAGGTGAATTAAGTAACTCTTGTCCTTAAGTTTATCTAACCTTAAAAGGTAACTCAGATAAGGATATGAATGATTTGAGAAACTAATTAGGTAAGGATATGAATGGTTTCATAAACTTTTATCCTTTCATTTATGTAATCTAAAAAGGTAAATGTAATAAGGATATGAATTATTTTATAAACTAGGTAATTTGCCCGCGAAGTTAAAAATAATAATTGCATTGAACCTGCAAATATTTTTTTATGAACGTCCATACATTAAATATAACGGGAAAATAGATTCTTAAAAAAACATTAGCAATATTCCAACATGAATTCTATTATTTGTTATTATCACATAAACCAAGAACCTCTAATGAATGAATTATTCACGAAATAATAAATCATTTGTTCTTTAATCAACATTAAAAGGAGAATAAAGAAGAAAATAAAAATATATGTACAAAGGCATTTCGTAATAAAAAGAAACATTTAAGTTGCATAGATATACAATTGTGGTTTATGTCTGAGGAGAAAATTCAAAAATTTGTAACATAATCAAAAAAAGAAATCATGCTTGAACATGCAAGTAATAATACTTTTTAACTTGCAAAATGAATTTCTTCAATTGATAAGTGAGAATGTTCATATCTATGTAAAAATAGATAATATGTAATCTTATGTATAGTACTTTTAAATTATAGAATTTAATATAGAATATCGAAACATGAATTCTTGGAACTGAGTATAATAATTATTTTCTGCACAATAAATATATGTAATATATGTGTATATGTTCAATTTAACCAGAGACAATAACTTTGCAGAAACATAAATATCATATGGATTAATTAATGAGTGTAAACAAGAACATACCAGCATATGTAAAAATAGAATGAATTAGAAAGGAAAAAAATCAAATTCACTTAATGTATAATGTCCCTTTAAGAAAACTATTCACCTTCAATACCGGAGGTTTAAAGAATAACATTCTCTCAGTATGGAACAATTTTATTCACAAACTTATTGATACAAAAACAATGGTGTCAGTAAGTCACTCAACAGGACCAAAACACACGAATATTAATTTTGTGAAAGTAGAAGAAGAAGATAAGATTTTTTGTTGTTTTACAATGAGAGAAAATTCCTCTATTTATAGACAACAAAGGGTAGTGTGAACAAATGTTATTGTGCCTTGTCAGAAGTGTTACAAATATTTTGGAAAAGTTGCGACCCTTCAGAAAGTTCACAACCTTTCATAAAAGTTGCAACTCTTCATTAAAGTTGCAACTCTTCATAAAAGTCACAACTTTTGAAAGAAGTCGCAACTCTTCATTAAGTCAAAACTTTTCATAAAAGTTACTTTTGATAAAAGTCGCAACTCTTCATTAAAGTCACAACTTTTTCATAAAAGTCACATCTTTTCATGAAAGAGGAAAGCTAGTTTTGGAAATAAATAATTTTAAAAGGAAATTCTTGCTTGTGGTGGCGCCCCGTAGGCGGGCCTAGGGTTCTCTTTTATATAAATACTAGATAATTTTGGAAATAAATAATTTTAAAAGGAAATTCTTGCTTGTGGTGGCGCCCCGTAGGCGGGCCTAGGGTTCTCTTTTATATAAATACTAGATAATTTAATCTTTTAAGCTTTTGAACAACCTTTCCAATAATTGATTGATATAAGAAAAAAAAAAGTAAATTTTAGTAGGTTTTTCGAACATTTCAACAGAAATAAATGATTTGACATTATCACATATCTCAAGAATAGTAAATATATATTTAATGATTAAAAATATCTTGATATCTAATCATTTATATGATGATTCTATGGTGAAATGTAGTTCACACCATGTTTAATCCATGAGCTATGTATGAGTTGGGTTGAATGAAGGATAATATACTCCTTCACATATGAACTTACATTTCACCTTAACTATGTATAAGTTAGAGAATAATGCTTAGCACCGAGCGAATATGGCAAATGAGGTAGAGACATTCCCGCTAGTTTAGGTCGGGTCTTCTACATATGCTTTAATGAGATGGAAACTCTCCCGCTAGTTCAATAGGTCGGGTTTCTAGAAGCAATCTTCCTATCCCATAACTATGTGCCGCATAGGTCTTAGCTAGTGGATCCACATTATAGCTATATATGTTTAGTTCTACCTTAGAAAAGTAGGACGCCTTCTTTTGGTGTGGGGTTATATGACACCGGATTCCATGTAGCTCACATGGTCTATGTCGGTTAAGGCAATTCTCCCTATGTAATAAGATAATGAATATGACTTGAACCATACATGTGGTTTCTTGATAAGTCTACTTAGTAGGAGTGGGGGTATAGGACTTCACTTTTTATATTACACAAGTAGTCTTTGTAGGAAATTATAGGTCAGTCCATGATGCTATGGTAAGGCATGAAGGTATTATATACGTTTATTGGGTTGTTGTTAAGATATGACTCTCCTTATATATATGTTATGAACATGGTTATTCATTTATGTATGATTGTGGATTATGATGGGATCTAAAGTTGATCTGTGTAACTAAGGTGATTCTTAATGGATACTTAGTATACTTGTATTATGGGATGTCAACTATGCATTGCGCAAGTATGCTTTTAGGGTTGCTAAGGTGATGGTCCTACTATGTTATGAAAAATCTCATGAGAATGTTATTATTACTTGTATTATATCCTTATGTCACTCCCCGAGCCTACACATTGGATGTGGCCGACACTCCAAGACCATTGCTGGCCCCAAGCGAACCCTTGGCCTGACTTTCTTAATTCAGAGTAAAACTTAAACACTAAAGAAACAAATTAAAGAGATATTTTTAAGTTAATACTCAGCCAAGATGGCAACTCAAGTCTTATCGTTTACAAAAGAAATGAAAACACTAAATAAACTAACTCTATCTGTCTATGAAGCCTCTAAAAAGGAGGGATTTTGGGACAGGACCCCCAATCATCCTAACAACTGAAAACAAGAAAAATAACAACTTGAATGATAAAGATATCCTCCGGAATGAAAGGAGGCTCACCAACTGACTCTAGAGTGCTCAACTGGATTAACGATGCGCTCAATGTCGATCCTTATTACCTGCATCTATATCGTGATACGATGTAGGTCAACTGATATCATTACATTGAATGTAAGAGTATCCGAGTTGGAATGCTAAACAACACTTAATCTTGAAAAGGAGTAAGAAAGAACTTAGCTTGGCTCTACTTAACTCATGAATTACTGATCTTATAACTAACTCCTTTCATTTATATAGCGGTTTAAAACTATGAGAAATATAAAGAAAAGTTGTTTAAAACATGGTTTTTAACTCTGTGTATGCAAAAATATAATTGAATCTGAGATGAATGTAAAAATACAAATTAATTTGATGTAAACTCATAATCTTAATAATAAAGAAAATATATCATGCTTTCTCTCAACGTTTACTCCTGCAATGCATGAATGAAGTCCCATACCCATATTCATACTAAGCAGAACCTCTTAAGGAACCATGCAACTACTTCTATGGGAGTTTCTCTAACCGACAAACATCACTTAATAATTATAGTAATGATACAACGTTTTACCTCACGCTGCCAAGGACTATCCTAAACCTACCAGAGTATAGGACCTGAACTACCTAATGGATCCACTAGTAAATTGTGAGAAGGGTTCATCTAAAAAGTATGACCGTTTTCTACCCATGACGTCTACATGGTTTTCATGGAGACTTGAGTTAATATGAACTCGTATCACCACATCGATGTTCAATACTGCTCCCAAAAATATACTGACTCTTATGTTTATAAAACATATTGATTCTTTGGTTTTAGATTAGTGCTCAAAACGTAATTTTAAAAGCTCTCTTGGAAATCATAGTTTCTCTACTTGCTTCATTTTATAAAACTATATCTCTTTCTAAAAACTAGCTCGATGGCTCTTGGGAAAACATAGCATGCTTACTTGTTTAAATGTGAAAACATTTCAAAATCTCTTTGAGGATACTTAGTCCCCTTATACTTTTGAAGAAATGAACTTCAACTTAACTCTATACTCTTTACTCTTTACTTAGCTTAAAACATGACTCTTAGGGAATACTTAGTTCCCTTATAGCTTTTGAGAAATGCACACATTCTTTTTCCTTTGCTTTACTTGAAACTTAACTCTTAGAGAATACTTAATTACCTTATAAATTTTGAGATTTAAACCAACTCATTACTCTTTGCTCAACTTGTAGCTTGAGCGTTAAAATAAAGTTTAAAATATTTGTTTAAGACACTTGAAAACTTTAAGAACTTACTTAGACTTGCTTCTTAACTTTTAGACTTGAATCTTAACTTCTTTGGCTTTGATCTTAACTTTCCTTGAATTAGATTATGGATACAAGGTTCATGATCTCATGTTTATGGATAATTTCTTGATGTTTAGATGTACCTTAGAGTGTTGGAATCAACTAGGAAACGTGGGTACATCACTAAAGAACTAGTACGAAAAGATAGGAAATGAATGGGGTGCACTGGCGTCCTTGGAGCTCTGAGAGGCGTGGGGCGCCAGGACCCAAACATTAGAGGCTAAGTTGGGGTGCTCTGGCTGGCGCGCCTCCCCAAGCCCCTACGGACAGACACTGTCTTGTGGGGCTATGGGAGGTGTGACGCCCCAAGGCCCTACGGACGCGCGTTCTGACTTTTCTTCTTCGTTTTTCATCTCTAAATCTTCTAATCTTACATGGATCTTAACCCAAAAACATAGAATCACTAATACCCTCAAAACCCAATGGTTTAGACTCGTAAAACAGCCTGGAAACACATATCCAATCAACTAGAACATGCTACAACCCATTCAATCAAGAATTCGATAACTGTCCATCAAAAATTACATTTCGTATTTAAATGGATGAGTAACATACTTTTAGTGACGAAACATCTAATTTTGTAGCAAAAAAATTGTCTTCTAAAGTTTCCCACCAAAACATAATTTGGTGTCATTTTTAGATCATTAGCGACAAAATTAATGTTACTAGTGACACTTTATTTTGTCGCTACTAATACATATTCGTCTTGAAAGTAGATATAAATTTGGACAAAAAGTATTTCATTAGGAAAAATAGGTTGTTGAAATAGCAACAAATTAGAGTTCATAGTTAAATGTTGATTGTTTTAGCCACAATTTTTTTTTATTAGTTGTGACCTTCATTTTTGTTACTAATTATACAAACAATTAATCACAATCATTTTATTGTCTCTAATCAATCTATCATTTAGTGACAACATAGTTTTGTCACAAAACATGCAATGTTAAAATAGCGACTATATAAAATTTGTAGCTAAATAATCTAACTATTTGCTAAAAAATAATTCATTACTAATATAGAATATAATCTTTTGGCAACACATGTTGCTAATTACAAGTGACAAATGATAAATAATATAATGTCGAACTATGTCATACGATATTGATTGCTCATTTTTATTTACTAATAGTGTGTATTTTTATTATATAACAATCGCTTTCAATTAATTTTAATTAATTTAAATTATAGCTATTGTTATTTAATTTCTTCAAAACTTATATTCCCTTTTTGTCTCAATTTTTGTGTCACTTTTTGTTTTTTTGAGAGTCAAACAATTTAAGTTTGATTGGAAATTTACGCAGAATTTTAATTTTTTTTAAAATGAAATTTATATATATTTATAAACTACTTAAAAAGTACTATAAGTAACAATAACTGACAATAAAAAATAATTAAAGGATATATGAAAAACTTACGATCAAAGATAGACTTGTTTAAATCTCAAATTCTGAAAAGTACCTCATAAATTGGGATGGAGAGAGTAATATTTACTCCCTTTGTCCCATTTTTTGTGAGGTACTTTGACTCGACACAAAGTTTAAGAAAGGAATGAAGACTTTTAAAACTTGTGGTCTAAAATGAATGAAAAAATTGTGTGCCTGTAAATCATTACATTTATTATAAAATAAATATTTTATAGTTGAATTTTTTATTTATATAGAAATGTGTCATTTTTTTTGGGACCGACTAATAGGAAAAGAAAGTCAAATTGAGACAGAAGGAGTATGTTATTTTAGCGAAATTGAGCAGAATACAGCCAAAATTCAAATCCCAAACTCAACTCTCAATCTCAACTGTTCATATGATTTAATAAGATGGTTGAGATTAAGAGGGTGTTTGATTGACTTAAAAGTTTATCAAACCTATTTTTAAATTAGTTTTTAACTTCTGAAAGTATTTGATAAATATAAGTATAACATAAAATAAATCAATAAATGACTTAAAATAAATTCGGAATGATTTGGCAATGTTAAAAATAACATAAAATAAGTCAAAAACAAAAAGTAGGTATTCCCCTACTTTTTATTTTTTGACTTAAAAATTATTTAAATTTGATTTATATTTTTAACTTAAGCTACTTTTTTGAGTCAATCCAAAGAGGCGCTAAATCTCACTGGCTTTCGCATTTTTACCAATGGCTGACATGGTAAGCTCCTGAAAAGTTTGGTTTGATAGTTTCAATTTACAGCTTTCAAAAATACTATACCATTATCATACCAAATTAATTTGATATGATCAACAATTTAATGTTTGATTTTGTTATTTTGCAGTACAGTAAATGTGTTAACATAGTTTGGTCAACTTCAACTTACATACATTTTGTATAATAAGAAATTACGATTTTTACTTTTTAAGAAACGTCTCAAGTATCTCATGTTAATACCTTACACTTATAAAACTATTTACAATAAAGTATAAATAATTTTATTCATTAATCAATTATTTAAAAAGAATATTTAAATAAAGATAAAATAATTAAAATTTCAATATTGAAATAATTAGTTACTATTTTATATATTTGCTAGTACTATGTAGTTGAATAGATACGAATTTTATATGTAATAACTACATAATTTGATACAATATTATCTATACTTAAGTGTTTATTTTATAAAAAATACCAAATTTAATATCAAATAACAAAATTTTTAAAAATCATAGCAAATATCATAATTTCGAAATCACAATGTTAAATAATTTTAATTTTGGCATAATAAATCAATATCTACCATATACGCTACCCTAATTCCTTAATCTCCCTCATTCTCTAAGATTAGCAGCCCAAAAGATCTGCCACAGCTCTCAACTCCACCATTTTCTCACTTTATTGGCAAGAACAAGCCGAAGGTCGTCGTCGTTCCACCACCACCAGCGGCTCTGGCCAGAACCATGAGTACCTATCACTCTTCACACTCCTCTCGACGAGATCAACTAGAAGACCATGGCGCACCATGAAACACCTCTCCTCACCTTCTCTCTTCATCTGTCTCTTTTCTTTCCCTAGCCGCTGCCTCCATATCTGGTGAGGCCAGTGCCCTATTTTCTTTTTCGTCATCCCATGATCACTGACCGTTGTCTGGAACCACCAAAAACCCAATACTTCCTCTCCTCCAGAGAGTCTCAGGGTGACACCAATGATGAGTTTCGGGCAAATACTCATGGTTTCTGAGTGGCGAAGCTTTCATTTTATTCTTCATTCACGGTAGGTATTGAACTTTTTTTTTACGTTTTGGCTCTGGTATGCTATTTGAGTACTCATGTTAGTGTAGATTTGGTGTGAAAATTACTTTTAACACATTTTCATTTACATTTCTCTATGATCGAATATTTTTATATGTTGCGAAGTCTCTATTCGTTTTTAATTGTGAATTGCGTGTGTGAATTGATTGGTGTTTTTGGTACTCATTCTATGGTCAAATATATGCTAACATCAAAAGTATGAAGGAATTAAGATGTTTTTGCCTATGTAATTGAAATGTTGTCTTTCTTATTTCGAAAGCAGATTGTAGACATCCTGAAATTTGTTAACTATTTTTACGAACTAGTACAGGTTGATTCAGAAGCTGACAAGATGTATGACAACTTTGGTATTTAGTATTTTTGAAAATACATCTTGAGTGATTACTTTCTCTCCTTTCCAATATTGTAACATCATGTAACACTTATGCTTTGGTGAAATCGTGTTTGTATGATAATTAGATTTGTGTGCTTGTAACATCTTCAGGCACTTTGTGTTATTCCTTTCTCTCACATTGATCAAACAAAATGTTTGAAAGCTTTCTTCACTTCTCTATATTCTGATTTATATGTTTTCCAATCTTCATCATCCTAAATTTATTTACTCATAGTAAAAGGATTGCAAATGTAAGTATCAATTCATTTATTTTTTCTTCTTGATCACAACTAGATTTCATGTTAAAAGGCGTCCTACGTTTGTATCAGTTATGTCCTGATTTGTTTTCTTCTTTACTATAGTTATTGTAGTTTTCAAGTTCTTAAAATATATCTGAAATGCTCGCTCTTTGTATTGTTCCATTTAGCTATTTGGTCCAATCATGCTTAGGAATTTAGAAAACTTCTGAACTTGTGTGACATTGGAAATTGGATGGGGATAGCCCTTATTTTTTGAGTTTGTTAAGTTAGTATTGGTAGTCTTGTCTGTAATCAGCCTTCTAAGTTCATTCTCATAATTATGATACTCAAAATGTTTATTCTCATGTTTGTAAAAAGCTAATTATTTCTCGACTCTAATTTAAACCATCTAATTGTTTCTTGACTCTCATTCTAAATTATATTGCTTTTCATAACTTGAGGAAAATCTAAAGCATCACATGTTGTTGTATCTGTTGAGTTGTTGCACTCTTGATTGCCGATGGACAGTTTCTATGTGTTGCTTGTAACTACTGTATTTTCCTTTAAATAGTTACTGCATTTGAGGCTGATCTGCTATATTTTTGGATTCTTTGCTGCTGCAATCTGAAGCTGATTTTTGCTATGTTATGGAACTATTTGCAGCTGCAATTTGAGGCCCTTTTGTCGTTGAATTTTGGTTGTTTTGCGGCTGCATTTTTGGCTATTTACAGTTGCATTATGGTGATGAGCTTCTATATTTTGGAACCATTTGTTGCTGAGAACTAAAGCTGATTTTTTGTACGTTTTGGGTCTACTTGCTGCTGCGATTTGAGGTCATTTTGTCGTAGAATTGTGGGTCATTTACCGTTGCATTGGGACCACTTGCTGCTGTATTTTGAACCTGATTCTTGCTACATTTTAGTCAAAAAAATTTTCCTCTTTGTTAATTAGTTCCTGCACTTTAGGCAGATTTTAGGTCAAGTGACTGATTGCGTTTATTGACAACACAGATGCTACATTCTTTATGTTGTTACACTATATTTGAATGACATTACCAAAAACCTTTGAATTAAGTTGGGACCACCGTTTTGGACATTCTGAAACTAGAAAATGAAGCAATATCAAAAATACAATTGTGAACAATATTGCGATGAATTAGATGTCATCATATACCTGTGATTAGTGACATATTTTATCTTTAAAGGCTTAACTTTTAGTGACGACTACAATGTATTTAATAAGATGATTACATTTGTCATAAAAATTATGATATTTGGTGACTAGAATAATATTTTTCCTAAAATTGTGATTGCCTTCTTATTGCCTATAAATTAACTTTATTTGTTTTGTCAGTAAAAGAAATATTTTTAGTGACGATAGGATCATTTTCAACTACAAAATTGTAAATGAATTAAAATTGTCACTAATTTATACATTTAGGGACGAAAAAGAATATGTATGTAAAAGATAGTTTTTAGTGAGAAAATAATATTTTTTAACTACGAAATACATGTAACATTAGAGACAAATGATGTCGTTACTGATTAAACTAAATAGTTAGTGACACAACAGTTTTGTCGGCCTTAGTAACCTCTTTAGTGACGGAAATATACTATTACCTACAAATTTTTATTATTTCTATGACAAACAAGTTTGTCTTCAATACTAAACATTTGGGGAGAAAAAGGATATTCGTAGTTAATACAATTCAATTTAGTGACGAAACACTAAGTTGACTCTGTATACATTCGTGACCCATGCTTTAGGGACGAAAGATTGACGAATTATTTTTCGTTACTAAAAAATTTTCATGACAAAATTTGAGTTTTAAGTGACAAATTTATTTGTCACTAGTAGTGAAATTTGTTGTAGTCTAACTTGCTGAATTGAATCAAATGGTGTGTTGGTGGAAGAACCCAACACAGAAAGATCTAACATACCTTGATAGGGATCACTCCCGAAAATTTGAACAAGCCGAACATCGACAATCTTGAACGTTCTTGTTTCCTCTTCTCTTTTCTCCTCTTTTCTCCTCTTCTTTTTTCTTCTCTCAAAATCCTAACTTGTTTTCTAAAAGCGTGAACTGAATAGGATCAGTTTAGACCCCAATTTATTATCGAAAAACGAAATAACATAAAAGGGTAAGGAAAAGACCAAAACACCTTTTAAAATCCGGATTGGACTTTCCTTGTTTCAAAGGCCCAACTTCCGAAAGGCATATCTCACTTATACGATATCAAAATATCGCAAAATTGGCGGCGTTTAAAAGATCTTTCCGACCATATAAAGAACTGAGCCTAACTCCTCTTGATATAGAAGTTATGACTGTTTGAAAATAGCCAAAACTCACTTTTCCAACTTAGTCAATTTTCCAGTTTTTTCTTATTCTTTCCAAAGTAAATATTTCCAGATTTAACCTCTTTCCTAGTCATTTCTATTTGCGAGATATTACAAAAGCTCCCCCTTGAAAACATTCGTCCTCGAATGAGATTACTCTTACTAGGCTAGGGTTAACATCTTACATTCATCTCATTCACCCAACAACAAAATATAAAAACAACATGCTAACTCAATATCAATGCCAAGAAAAAAGATTAGTACCTCAATTTGGAACTTCTCTTGATTCCAAGATATGTGGGTATGTCTTCTTCCTATCTTCTTTTGCTTCTCAAGTATCATCTCTATAAACTTATTTCCCTTCTTACCAAATCTCATAACACCCTTAATGGGTGAAACTTTAAAGTAATTCAATCTTCTACCATTGGTACACACAACTTACCTTAATACCTTAATACACCATCTCTTCCTTGTTCAAAAATCATCACTCTTTCATTATGAACACTTGCCTTTAATTCAAGAAAGATGAGGTCTTGGTCTTGCTTTCCTTTTACTTCTTATACTAATGTTGATTCAGACCCATTCATCACCACTACTCCTCCTTTTGTGTAATTCATTAATCAAACTCCTAATCGTACAAGTCTATGCACCTCATTTGCTAACTTTTTCTTATCTTCTTCAAGATGGGCGGTACTACCCATAGGAAATCTTCTTTGCCCGATATTAAGCTCTTTCTAACTAATAACATGCCAAAAACTCTTGTGATCGGTGAACACTTCCCCATGAACACCATAAATGTGTCATCTTTCGAAGCAAATATTAAATCAACCAACTATAAGTCATGTGTTGGGTAATTTTTTTTTCGTGAAGTTTTGAACTTTCTAGAGGCATAAGCTATAACTTTGTCATTCTGTATTTAACACAATATGCAAACAAACTCTAAATTCATTACAATACACCACAAAACTTGATACTTTCTGGTAAAGTTAAAACAAGGCAGTAGTCAACTTCTTTTCCGATTCCTGAAAGATTTTCTCACAAGCTTCAAACCATTGTAATTGTCTTCTAAGCTAATTTGGTCGAATAAAAACCTTCTCTAGAAAACTTTTCAACTACACTTTCAACTCTACTAGTGCCATTCTATATGGCGGAATAGAGATAGGACGAGTATCTGAAATGATGTCTATGTCGAATTCTGTTTCTCTCTAAGGAGAAACTCCGGGTTGGTCATCAAGAAAGACTTCTGGAAACTCTTTTACTACTGAAACTGAAACTGACTGAATAGGATGTATCTCAACACTTGAGTTATTACGGGCTATGTGATAGAGACACCCCTTCGAGACTATTTTCTTTGCCTTATGGTACCAAATGGAATGAACTATAGGCACTATTGAACTACTTTTCAACTCTATAACTGATTTACTAGAACTGAAACTTGACTACTCGAGCGCTGAAATCTATTGATGCATAATAGGCATGAAACGAGTCCATACCTAGAATGTTATCAAACTCTACCATATCTAACTAAACTAAGTCATCCATGGTAGTCTTGTAATTGAAGGGAAATGGTACAATCACAATAGAGTTTGTCTACTTGAATGTGATCATCAATAGGTGTAGAAACACTGAATGGTTCACTATGTTGTTGAGGAAAAACATAAAAATTCATAGCAACATATGAATGTTACAAAAGATAACTTGATCCTAGGTCTAGCAAAGCATAAACAGTAAAGTCAAAGACTTGAATCATACCAGTGACAGCATCTGGCGAATCCTTTTTCTCTTTGCGATTTTTGATAGCATACAATCGGTTTGTTCCTCCTCCAGTACCATTTCCTTGCATATTCATTGGACACTCTTTCATGAAGTGACCCTCTTGTCCACAGTGAAGCAACCTGTCTGGCCCTGACGACACTTTCCTTGGTGATTTATACCACACCTAGCACATGTAGGAGCCCAGTTACCTCCTTGCGCCTCACTACCTTGAGACTTGACGCGTCTACCTCTAAAAGGTTGTGAACTCCTACCACTTTGCTCACCTTTGTTTCTGGGTGCAAGGTACTAGCAGATGGTGGAGCAGATCCCTTCTGTTTCTATTGGAAGAAAGAATTTGTACTACTCTTTTGTTGCCTAAACTCGTTGTCTGATGTCTTAGCCCTCTTATTCTTAAACCCTTTTGTATCCTTCAGCTTATCCTCCTCAACTTGTTGCACATGGATCATTAGCCTTGCTATGTCCATATCCCCTATCAACATCACTTCCTTGCTTTCGTTGCTTTGCTGACGAGACAATCCAGTAACAAATGACCTAATCTTGCTCCTCATCTCAACAACCATCTTCGGAGCATAGAAAAAAGTTATACAAACTTCGGACTGTACTCATGAACAATCATAGACTCCGGATTAAGGGTTAGAAACTCTTTAATCTTTGCCTCTCGCAACTTACGGGGAATGAAATGTCCCATGAGAGCATTCTCAAACACATCCTAACTCACTATTGGCGCATTCTCAGCCCTATTACTTTTCCAATGGTCGAACCTGACTCTAGCGATACCCTTTAGTTGGTATGCAACTAATTCCACCCTTACAACATCAACACCATGCAATATGTAAATAATTTTCTGAAGTACTTCAACAAAGTTCTTTGGATCCTCTATGACACTTGAACCTGTTTATCTTGGGGGATTCATCCCTAAAAACTCACGAATCCTTGAGGTATCGGCCCCTCCTGTCGATTACCTCTCTGTCCAACTTGATGAGTCGCAACTTGACTTAACATTCGGATAGACTAACGGAATTCAGCATGCGTAACTTTTCCTTGATGTTGCACTTCAAGTGCATTTTTCAACTCTTGTTCCTCAACTATCCTCCTAGCTAGAAGACCTCTGACTTCTCTTCGTGGAGGCATGATTCTTTAAAAACACGCGCAGGCAAGAATTAGAAGGATACTTTATAGAGATAAACTCCTGTAAGATCCCGAAAATGACTTAGGTAAACTAGATACTAACATGGTTGTAATGGTGGTATAAGGTCCTAAAATGGTCTATTATGTGGTATTGAGGCAGTGTCTGAAGTATAGGTGCATTGGAAGTCAAACGTCAAGGGACGACTAAGACGTTCGACGACTAAGTCACCTAAGTGCCTCATATGTGGTTTCATGTGTTTATGTGTGATTCATGAGATTTTAATGTTCTTAACTGAGTTATTATGGTATATATAGGCAGTGTGTCAAGTTTCGTGAAGTTTGGAGGTCAAACGCTCAAGAACGTCCATGACGTTAGAAAGATGTGCCTTGAAATGACGTTGTGTGTCTAAGCATATTTCGTTGAGTTTTACGTGTTCGTTTTGGATGAAATTCATGTGAGAGGTCCTAAACTCATATACAAACATGTTTGGGTTGGAAACGTCCGGGAAAACATCCCCAAGAACAATCCAAGGGTCCTTGAGGAAGGACCCTTCAAAGATGACCAAGACTGCCCAAGACAGCCCAACCAACGGTTGGCAATCGACGCCCGGTGGGTCAGCCGACACCCCGTTGGTGGTGTCTCGTCGTTTGGGACTTATTCAAGGAAGAGGTGAGGCCAACATCCAGCCTCAGTACCATACCACGGACCAACAAGACGGTCCGTTGGTCAAAGGACTGGCCGTCGTTTGGCAACCGTCTGTGAAGACTGTTCCCAGCGCAAGTCACTGTAAGTTGAGGAGTGAAATGGTAATTTCATCCCACGTCCAAATTGAAAGTTTGGCGGTTCCTTAAGGGCTTATTGGGTATTTTAGACATGCATATATATGTTTAACACTTAGAAGAATTCATTCTTCCAAATCAAAACCCAAATTCTCTTAGAAATTCCTTAGAAATCCATTGAAGCCAAAACTCAAGGAAGAGCTTGGATTGGAGATTTGAGTGGTTATTCTTCATCAAATCGGAGTATTAACATCATTGAGGTATGGTTTTTGATCCTTGAAACTCTATTCATCAAGGAGCCCAAATTCAAAGAAGTTTTCTAAAGTTTTCAAAGTTGAACTTGACCTATTTCATGATCTATCCATGGGTTCTTGCATTAATGGTTTTAAATCATTGAATATTGATTGAATTGTTGTTATTTATATTATTTTAAATCAATTGACCTATGAACCCATGTAATTGATGAACCCTAGTATTTGACTACTTAATGGGTTAAGTGATATTGTCTTAATGCTTATGAATTATGGTGTAGTTTCTTATGGGCTATGAAATAATGTAAGAGTTGTATTCAATTGATATATAATTGGTATAGATTGGTAAATCTATATTTATTTGACTTAGATTCATTGAGTATTATGATTTATGTATTGAATTGATGTTCAAGGCCATAGGTAAGGGCCTTATGGTATTGAATTGGATGATTTAAATATGGATTGAAGTGGAGAGAATGGATTGGTGGTACGCTGCCCTATTTCTCTTTATTCTAAGTATTTTATCTCTTGAATTATTTTGTGATTGGTTTGTTCCACTTATGGTGGCAGTGTTATGTGATTGATGTGGCCTTGTCGGTGTTATTTTAAGTATTATGATAATCATGGCCTTGTTGGAACTACTTGAAGTATTATGATGATTTGTGTAGTTGACTATGTAAAGTATGATCATATATATATATATATATATATATATATATGTGAAGTAATGTAAAAGTATGTGTTTCTTCTATTGATGCATTTAGGTGATGATGTTAGACTAGGACTATGTTTTGTGTGTGTAGACTTAGAGTTGATACATGATTTTTCCTACTTGGCTATATGAGTCTATAATGGTTATATTGATGAAGATATAGTAGTTTATAGGATAACTTTAAGATGATAATGGTTGTTCCTATGTGCTTCTACAATGACATGTAATATGTGCTAAAGTGAAGTAATGATGTGTGTTTTCTAGGTAGACTTAAGTCCCTTACTTGATGCATGTACGAAAATGAATAAGTGATGTCTTAAGTTAGGAGGCTAAATCATCTTAGTCTTGTATGAATGATGTGAGACCTTGAATGATGATAAGAGGGTCCTTTATGTGAAACCTTGAACCTAGTGGTAAGGTTATGAAACTTGAAGTCGAAAGTCGTAATGGTATCCTTCTAGTAATGAATGATGGAATTAAGGTTGATTGGTTGGAACGACATCATATCAATCCTTAGGAAAGTCATGATGAGCTTCTTTTCACCATTTTAAGGCAGCCCTAGGGGACTTCTATGGTAGGGTGAATGTAATTGGGTTATGAACTTAATATGGAACCCTTTATATGAACCTTAATGTGAATTAATCTATGAGAACAAAGGCTAGCACCGAGTGAGTATGGTACGGGAAGTAGTTCTAGTTAAAGGATGAGACTAGAATACAAAGTAAGCCCTTCATATTTCTTAACCATGTTCATACATGGGATGTGTCCAAGTTCTACCATTGGCAAGTAGAACAACCTCATCGGAGTAGGATAGAACTCCGAATTCCATGTTTTGCTACCATGGTCTATGTCGGTTATTGCTTATTCTCAGAATGTGGGATACCTATTAACAATAGAGAAGTTCTATGAAGTTTAGGTGGTGGTATGGGACGCTATCTAGACATTGCACAATAGGATTTGATGATGTTAGTAAGAGTCCCTAGGTCTTCTCCAAGACCATTACTTGAATGTCCTTTATGTGATGAATGTCTCTTAAATGAACTAATGAAATAATGAGTTATGTTAGAAAGTATGTAAATGAATGAGTGACTTAAGGATTCCATAGTTAAAGTGTGAAGAGGGCATAAGGGATGATCTCTTCATGTCTTATCTATGGAAGTTTTGAGAATGACTCTAGTTAAGGAAGTTGGTTGATTCTATGGGCATGATCTAAACTTAGGAAGTCTTAAGAATTATTTAGGTAACCTTGAAGATGGTGTATGGGCGTTCTCTTCTAGGAATAATTAAGTAAGTCTTTTGATAGCCTTGGTAAAAAGAATGTCATATCTTAAATGTTCTTATGTTTGATGTATTGTAAGTGTGTATGTGTCTCATTATGAGTAGTCTTGATGATAGTTTAGGCATGCTTAGAGAGGGTCTATGGGCGGTCTCTCTTTGTATGACTTAAGTGAATCTTAGGTGGAAGTAAGCAACTTCATTGTAACAGTGAAGGAATTCACTGTGCAGTGAGTTGAGGTCACTGTAATGTTACTCTTAAAATGTATTAAATTGCTTAAATGATTTCTTATGTGTTTCTAAGTTGATAAATGTTGTTCTTACGATTATATTATGATATTTAAATAAAAAGATGCATATTTCCATTAAATGTCCGTTTTCATGATTTTAATGCATTATGCCATACTTAGTACATGTGGTTGTTCTAATTCCATGCTTTTATCTATCTCTATAGTGGTTGGTAGGTGAGGAGAATTTGGGAAGCAAGACTTGGATCGTAGCATCGTTCAAGTGAAGTTGAAGTATGTCCTCGCTTGACTCGAGGGCATAGATGTCTTTTATTGTTCTTATTGAAGTATTGTAATAGACTTAGTAGTACTATATTTTCAATTTCGTATGGGCTGTGTCCCAAGTACTCTTGTGTCTAAGCTTTGATGAGATTGAGACTTAATATTTTCTATGATTTTTGTATGAAAGAGTTTTTAAAGACTATGAAAGTATTTGCGAAAACTTTTAATTCCGCACTACTTTTCACTATGTATATGCGATGAACGATATGAAAGGGCTTGTATTAGATCTCCGAGAGGTTGAGTACATCGGTTGCACTCCAAGAGTGTCATATCTTCTAAGGTATGATCTTGGGATGTAACAAGCTTGGTATCAGAGTATAGGATGTGAAAGTAGTCTTAGGAATTAAAAGGTCTCATTAAGTCACGTCTAGTAGAGTCTCGACCATCGGTGTGAGTCGCGACACATCTATGGGCTAGAGGCTATCGGACGATAGAGTTTCTCTTCTTTTCTACTCCTATGTCGTGATATAGAGTAAATGTTATGAGTATCCTTCTTAATGTGTTTCCCTGTGTGTCTAGGAGATGAATACTAGAAGGATGCCCGCTAGAAGGTTGGAATAGGAAAGGGTGAATGAGAAAGTTCCTCCTCAAGTTGAGCAAGTTCCTCAAGATGGGCAAGCAGTCCAAGGTGCTCAAGTGCCTCCGCAAGATGATCAAGTTCCTAATGTGGAAGGAGGTAATGAGGTTCTGGTGGTTCCCCCGCAATTGACTTTTAGAGAGATTATAGATGCTTTGTTTGCTTTAGCCCAAGCCGTGACTACTCAAGTGAATTTGAGTTTGGTGCCTAGGGTGAATGTTGTGGTGAGCACTATCACCTCTAGGTTGAGAGACTTTTTGAGGATTAATCCTCCTATCTTTCTTGGCTCTAAGGTGGGAGAGGATCCCCAAGAGTTCCTTGATGGTGTGTACAAGGTGTTGAGTGTTATGGGGGTTACATCTAGGGATAAGGCGGAGTTGGCTTCGTATCAATTGAGGGATATTTCTCAAATATGGTACACTCAATGGAAGGATAATAGGCCAGTGGAGTCGGATCCTATTGAGTGGGAAGAATTTACATAAGCTTTTCTAGGTAAGTACTTTCCCCGTGAGAGGAGGGAGGTTAAGGTAGAGGAGTTTATCAATCTTAAGCAAGGCAATATGAGTGTTGAGGAGTAATCTTTGAAGTTCTCAATGTTGTCAAGATATGCACCATCCCTAGTGTCTAATCCAAGGGATGAAATGAAACATTTTGTGACCGTGGTCGCCGACTTAGTGAGGGAAGAATGTCGTACGACTATGCTACATGATGATATGACCTTAGCTAGACTCATGGTGTATGAACAATCAATTGAAGAGTCTAAACTTGGAAGGATTGCTAGAAAGTTGAAAAGAAGTGGTTCAAGTGACCAAGGTCAACCTAGGTCCAAAAAGAGGGCTCAAACTCAAGATGGACCTAGTGCTCCTAAGGTGAAATTTGAGAAAGGAGGTGGTTCTCAAAATGGCAAACCTACATGTGTCACTTGTGGCAAGAAACATTATGGTGAGTGTCTAATGGGTACCAGCAGTTGTTTTGGATGTGGAAAAGATGGATACAAAGTGAGATATTGTCCTAATAGAGATGGTAAGAAAGTTGCTCCTAATGTTCCAAAAGATGATGTTCAAGCAACGAGGCGTTTCTATGCAATCCGGGCTAGAGGAGAAAAGCCTGATGAGGATGATGAGGATGTTGGTAAGTCCTTGTATTTCTCTTTCTAGTGATATGAGTTCCTTCTAAGTGGGGGAGTATGGTTATAGATGGGATAGAAAGTCCTAGAAGTTAATTGCATGTGCATGGTGTTTAGGAGTTTGGTTGAAATTGAGTTTCATTAACTTCATGTATTGTGTATTTTATGAAGCCATGATAATATTGTAAAAGGCGTTTATATGATGTTACCTTGCATATTAGCATGTCTATATCATGAATTGCCTAAAAGTTGCATTTTTAGAAAAATTGCATAAATCACTGTAGGTACTGCCTGCTCACTGTTATATTTTCTGAAATTTGACTAATTCATTCTTTGGTCTAAAATTGTTTTAATGTGGTTAGAATGATGTGTATGAGTATAATAATGAATATTAAATGAGTTTTTGCTATTTGGAATGAAGGAGGTGAGTTTTTATAGCATGATGAGTTATAGAATTTATCCTAGTTTCTTGTTGTGTTGTGAATCTTTTGACTTTGTGGAATTGATGTTTATTCTAGATGTTTGTATTGATTATGTGTTATATTGTATGGTTATGAGTTGCTAGTTGAATCTCTATTCTTGGAAGTATTCGGAGAGTGGCAAGTGTCATTCGAGGACGAATGTTGTCCAAGTGGGGGAGATTGTAAGTTCCCAAAAATGACTTAGGTGAACTAGTGCCTAACATGGTTTTCATGGTGGTCTAAGGTACTAAAATGGTCTATTATGTGGTATTGAGGAAGTGTCTAAAGTATTAGGTGCATTGGAAGTCAAACGTCAAAGGACGACTAAGACATTCGACGACTAAGTCACCTAAGTGCCTCATATGTGGTTTCACGTGTTTGTTTGTGATTAATGAGGTTTTAAGGTCCTTAGATGAGTTATTATGGTATATATAGGTAGTGTGTCAAGTTTCGTGAAGTTTGGAGGTAAAACGCTCAAGAACGTCCATGACGTTCGAGAGATGTGCCTTGAAATGACCTTGTGTGTCTAAGTATGTTTCGTAGAGTTTTACGTGTTCGTTTTGGATGAAATTCATGTGAGAGGTCCCAAAATTGTATACGAACATGTTTGGGTTGGAAACGTCTGGGAAAACGTCCTCAAGGACCATCCAAGGGTCCTTGAGGAAGGACCCTTCAAAGATGTCCAAGACAGCCCAACCAACGGTTGGCAATCGATGCCCGGTGGGTCTGTCGACGCCCAGTTGGTGGTGTCTCGTCGTTTGGAACTTAGTCAAGGGAGATTTGAGGCCAACGACAAGCCTCAGTCCCAGATCACGGACCAACAGGACAGTCCGTTGGTCAAAGGATTGGCCGTCGTTTGGCAACAGACTGTGAAGACTGGTTCCCTGCGCAAGTCACTGTAAGTTGAGGGTGAAATGGTAATTTCATCCCACGTCCAAATTGAAAGTTTGGTGGTTACTTAAGGGTTTATTGGGTATTTTAGACATGTATATATGTGTTTAAAACTTAAAAGAATTCATTCTTCCAAATCAAAACCCAAATTCTCTTAGAAATTCCTTAGAACTCCATTGAAGCAAAAACTCAAGAAAGAGCTTGGATTGGAGATTTGAGTGGTGATTCTTCATCAAATTGGAGGATTAACATCATTGAGGTATGGTTTTTTATTCATGAAACTCTATTCATCAAGGATCCCAAATTCAAAGAAGTTTTTTAAAGTTTTCAAAGTTGAACTTGACCTATTTCATGATCTATCCATGGGTTCTTGTATTAAAGGTTTTTAATCATTGAATATTGATTGAACTATTGTTATTTAGATGATTTTAACTCAATTGACCTATGAACCTATGTAATTTATGAACCCTAATTTTGGCTACTTTATGGGCTAAGTGATATTGTCTTAATGCTTATGAATTATGGTGTAGTTTCATATGGACTAACTAATAATGTAAGAATTGTATTCAATTGATATCTAATTGGTCTTATATTGGTAAATCTATATTGAATTGACTTAGATTCATTGAGTATTATGATTTTTATATTGAAATGATGTTCATGGCCATGTGTAAGGGCCTTATGGTATTGAATTGGATGATTTAAACATGGATTAAAGTGGAGAGAATTGATTGGTGGTACTCTGCCCTATTTCTCTTTATTTTAAGAATTATATCTCTTGAATTATGTTGTGATTGGTTTGGTCCACTTATGGTGGCGATGTTATGTAATTGATGTGGCATTGTCGGCGTTATTTTAAGTATTATGATGATCATGGACTTGTCGGCACTACTTGAAGTATTATGATGATTTGTACAGTTGATTATGTCAAGTATGAACATATCTACATATATGTGAAGTAATGTGAAAGTATGTGTTTCTTCTATTGATGCTATTTAAGTTATCATGTTAGACTAGGACTATGTTTTGTGTGTGTAGTCTTAGAGTTGATGCATGATTGTTCCTACTTGGCTATATGAGTCTATAATGGTTATATTGATGATGATATAGTAGTGCATAGGATAACTTTAAGATGATAATGGTTGTTCCTTTGTGCTTCTACAATGACATGTAATATGTGCTAAAGTGAAGTAATGATGTGTCTTGTCTAGGTAGACTTAAGTCCCTTACTTGATGCATGTATGAAAATGAATAAGTGATGTCTTGACTTAGGAGGCTAAATCATCTTAGTCTTGTATGAATGATGTGAGACCTTGAATGATGATAAGAGGGTCCTTTATGTGAAACCTTGAACCTAGTGGTAAGGTTATGAAACTTGAAGTCGAAAGCCGTAATGGCATCCTTCTTGTAATGAATGATGGACTTAAGGTTAATTGGCTGGAGCGGTATCATATCAATCCTTAGGAAATTCATGATGAAATTCTCTTCGCCATTGTAAGGCAGACCTAGGGACCTCTTTGGTAGGGTGAATGTAATTGGGTTATGAACTTGATGTGGAACCCCTTTATATGAACCTTAATGTGAATTAATCTATGAGAACAAAGGCTAGCACCAAGTTAGTATGGTAAGGGAAGTAGTTCTACTTAGAGGATGAAGCTAGAATACAAAGTAAGCCCTTCATATTCCTTAACCATGTGCCTACATGGGATGTGTCCAAGTTCTACCATTGGCAAGTAGAGCAACCTCATCGGAGTAGGATAGAACTCCGGATTCCATGTTTTACTACCATGGTCTATGTTGGTTATTGTCTATTCTCATCATGTGGGATACCTATTAACATTAGAGAAGTTCTATGAAGTTTAGGTGGTGGTATGAGAAGCTATGTACACCTATTAACATTAGAGAAGTTCTATGAAGTTTAGGTGGTGGTATGAGACGCTATCTAGACATTGCACAATTGATGATGTTAGTAAGAGCCCCTAGGTCTTCTCCAAGACAATTACTTGAATGTCCTTTATGTGATGAATGTCTCTTAAATGAACTAATGAAATAATGACTTATGTTAGAAAGTATGTAAATGAATGAGTACCTAATCTAGAGTGACTTAAGGATTCCTTAGTTAAAGTGTGAAGAGGGCATAAGGGATGATCTCTTCATGTCTTATCTATGGAAGTCTTGAGAATGAATCTAGTTAGGGAAGTTGGTTGATTCTATGGGCATGATCTAAACTGAGGAAGTCTTAAGGATTATTTAGGTAACCTTGAAGAGGTTGTATGGGCGTTCTCTTCTAGGAGTACTTAGGTAAGTCTTTTGATAGCCTTGGTAAAGAGAATGTCATATCTTAAATGTTCTTATGTTTGATGTATTGTAAGTGTGGGTGTGTCTCATTATGAGTAGTCTTGAGGAACGTTTAGGCATGCTTAGAGAGGGTGTATGGGCGGTCTCTCTTTGTATGACTTAAGTGAATATTAGGATAGCTTTTAGTGGGATAATTACATGCTAGAAGGTGTCTTAGGTGGAAGTAAGAAACTTCACTGTAACAGTGAAGGATTCATTGTACAGTGAGTTGAGGGTGTCTTAGGTGGAAGTAAGAAACTTTAAGTGAAGGAATTCACTGTATAGTGAGTTGAGGTCACTGTAATGTTACTCTTAAAACGTATTAACTTGCTTGAATGATTTCTTATATGTTTCTAAGTTGATAAATATTGTTATTACGATTATATTATGATATTTAAATAAAAAGATGCATATTTCCAATAAATATCTATTTTCATGATTTTTATGCATTATGCAATACTTAGTACATGTGGTTGTACTAATTCCATGCTTTTATCTATCTCTATAGTAGTTGGTAGGTGAGTAGCATTTGGGAAGCAAGACTTAGATCGTAGCATCGTTCAAGTGAAGTTGAAGTATGTCCTCGTTTGACTCGAGGGCATAGATGTCTTTTATTGTTCTTACTGAAGTATTATAATAGACTTAGTAATACTATATTTTCTATTTCGTATGGGACGTGTCCCAAGTATTCTTGTGTCTAAGCTTTGATGAGATTGAGACTTAATATTTCCTATGATTTTTATATGAAAGATTTTTTAAAGACTATGAAAGTATTTGTGAAAACTTTTAATTCTGCACTACTTTTCACTATGTATATGCGATGAACGATATGAAAGGGCTTGTATAAGACCTCCGAGAGGTTGAGTACGCCGATTGCACTCCCAGAGTGCCATATCTTCTAGGGTATGGTGTTGGGATGTGACAACTCTAACACACGAAAGGAATATGAAAGAAATGAGAAATTCTTAAATGTTGTAGCCTCCTGATCATATATGTGACACGCTTCACACCGATGACTAAGACTCTACAAACACGGCTTCATAGACTCCCTATGACTCTTGAACTCTGTGCTCTGATACAAAGTTTGTCATGCCCCGAGCCTACACCCTGGACGTGCCCGGTACTCCAAGACCATTGTTGTCCCCAAGAGAACCCTTGGCATGTCTGTCTTAACTCAGCGGAAGTCTTAAACACTAAAGAAACAACTCAAAGAGAATATATTTAAATTAATACTCAGCCAAAATGGCAACTCAAGTCTTATCATTTACAAAAGAAATCAAAAGACTAAATAACTAACTCTATGTGTCTATAAAGCCTCTAAAATAAGGAGTGATGTTGGGACAGGACCCCCAATAATCCTAACAACTAAAAACAAGAAAAATATCAATTTGAATGATAAAGAGGTCCTCCGGAATGAAAGAAGGCTCACCAACTGACTCTGGAGTGCTCAACTGGATCAACGATGTGTTGGATGTGGATCCTCATTACCTGCGTCTGCATCATGATACGATGCAGGCCAAATGACATCAGTTAATTGAATGTACGAGTATCCGAGTTGGAATGCTAAACAACACTTGAGCTTGAAAAGGAGTAAAAAAAGAACTTACCTTGGCTCTGCTCAACTCATGAATTTCTGATCTTATAACTAACTCATTTCATTATATAACAGTTTATAGACATGAGCAATATAAATAAAAATTGTTTAAAACATGGTTTCAATTATATGTATGCAAAAATTAAATTGACTATGATGTATGTAAAAATACAAAATAATCTGATGTAAACTCATAATCTTAATAATAAAGAAAATATATCATACATCCACTCAATGTCTACTCGTGCAATGCATGAATGAAGTCCCATACCCCTATTCATACTAAGCAAAACCTCTTGAGGAACCATGCAACTATTGTTGTGGGAGTTTCTCTAACCGATAATCATCATTTAATAATTATAGCAATGATACATCGTTTTACCTCACGCTGCCAATGACCATCCTAAACCTACAAGAGTAATAGATCCACTAGTAAACTGTAAGATGGGTTCATCTAAAAAGTATGACCCTTTTCTACCCATGATGGCTACATGGTTTTCATGGAGACTTGAGTTAATATGAACTCGCATCCCCACATCAGTGCTCAATACTACTACCTAAAATATAATGACTCTTATGTTTATAAAACATATTGATTCTGTGGTTTGAGATTAGTGCTCAAAACTTAACTTCAAAAGCTCTATCGGAAATCATAGTTTCCCTGCTTGCTTCATTTTATAAAGCTATAACTCTTTTATGAAAACTAGCTCGAAGGCTCTTTGGAAAACATAGCTTCCTTACTTGTTTAAATGTGAGAACATTTCAAAATATCTTTAGGGATACTTAGTCCCCCTATACTTTTGAAGAAAAGAACTTCAACTTAACTCTTTACTTAGCTTAAAACTTGACTCTTAGGGAATACTTAGTTTCCTTATAGCTTTTGAGAAATGCACTCACTCTTTGGTCTTTGCTTTAATTGAAACTTAACTCTAGGGAATACTTAGTTGCTTTATAACTTTCGATATTTAAACTCAACTCATTACTCTTTGTTCAACTTGTAGCTTGAGCCTTAAAACAAATTTAAAAATATTTGTTTAAGACTCTTCAAAACTTTAAGAACTTACTTTGACTTGCTTCTTAACTTTTAGACTTAAATCTTAACTTTTTTGCTTTGATCTTACTTTTCGTGAATTAGATTATGTATTCAAGGTTCTTGATCTCATATTTATGGATGATTTCAAGATGTTTAGATGTACTTTAGAGTGTTAGAATCACTAGGACACGTGGGTACATCACATAGGAACTAGTACGAAAAGATAGGGAATGAATGGGGTAAACTAATGTTCTTCGCGCTCTTAGAGGCGTGGGGCGCCAGCCCCCAAACTTCAGAGGCCAAGTTGGGGCGCTCTGGCTGGTGTGACTCCCCAAGCCCCTTCGGACTGACACTGTCCTGTGGGTCTATGGGAGGCGCGGCGCTGCAAGACCCTACAGACGCGCGTTTCGACGTTTCTTCTCCGTTTTTCATATCTAAACCTTCTAATAGTCCATGGATCTTTCCCCCAAAACTTAGAATGACTAATATCCTCAATAACCAATAGTTTAGACTCGTAAAATATCCCGGAAACACGAATCCAATCAACTAGAACATGCTACAACCCATTCAATAAAGAATTTAATAATTGTTCATCAAAATATCAATGTTCATCATCCAATCTACTCTAACTTTCTGAATTGAATCAAATTAGTGAGTTGGTGGAAGAACCCAACACAGAAAGATCTCACATACCTTGATAGTGATCAACCCCGACGATTTCCACAAGCCGAACTTCGACGATCTTGAACGTTCTTGCTTCTTCTTCTCTTTTCTCCTCTTCTTTTCTCTTCTCTCAAAACCCTAACTTGTTTTCTAAAGCGTGAACTGAGTAGAATCAGTTTAGACCCAAATTTATTACCCAAAGATGAAATAACATAAAAGGGTAAGAAAAAGACCAAAACACCCTTTTAAATCCCGGATTGGACTTTCCTTGTTCCAACAACCCAACTTTCGAAAAGCATATCTCACTCGTACTATATCGAGATTTGGTAAACTTGGCAGTGTTGGAAAGATCTTTCCAAACGCTTTCCATCCGTATAAAGAACTTATCCTAAATCCTCTTGACCTAGAAGTTATGATTGTTTGAAAATGGCCAAAACTCACTTTTTCAACTTAGTCAATTTTCCAGATTTTTCTTAATCTTTCCAAAATAAATATCTCCAGATTTTAACCTCTTTTATAGTCATTTCTATTTGCGAGATGTTACACCTTATGTGCATAAATGGTTTTCCAACTTAATAAATGAATTATTTTCACAAAAATGTCTTTTTTTTAGCATAATTAAGTATTTTTATGCATGTTTCCATACTTAGTGCTTTTGTACTAATCCCTTATCTTCTACATCTCTTATGAGTGTATGTTCGGTCCATTGAGGTGCTCTTAGTCCATTCTTGAAGAAAATTTGAGTTGCTACCTCCAAGTTTTGGTTAGTTCTCAATTTCGAGTACGGGATGTTATTTATTCTAGTTCTAGTTTACTTTCCTTGTTAAGGACTATATTGTATTTCCGTATGGTAAGACTTACTATTGATGTAAGGGCTGAGTCCTAAGTTTCGTACTCTTATGTTTAGATGGTGTAATGAGACAAGTCTAGCTTCCTATTTTTCATATATGAAGAAAGTTGTACTTCTATACTAAAAGTTTTAAGTTCCGCATTGTTCTTATGTTTTATGTAATGATAATAAGAGCTTGTATGAGACCCCTTCGGAGTCAAATACGTTGTGTCACTCCTAGGGGGTAGCCCGGGTCGTGACATATATACGATGGAAATGATATTTCTATTATTGAAAAAAAGAAAAAGAATACCTTTTAAGAAAATGAAATATCTCTTATTTATAAAAAATGAAATTCTTGACTAATAAAGTTTGTAAAGGGATAGGAAATAATATCTCCATCCAATACCCATAATCCCACTAAATTCATATCCACCCTAAAAAAATCAACACTAGTTTATGAAGCGTCTTAATAAAGACGATTTTGTATCACCAGAAAACCTCTAGTAAAGGATGAGAATAATCACTACAAAGAATAATTTGTGAATTAATAATAACAAAAAGAGAGAGTTTTATATAGAAATAGGAGGGAGAAAATGAGAGTTACCAAACTGTAGATGGGGTTGACACTACTCTTAGTAAGAATCATACCAACATAGGGTTAAATAGAAAGTGGCAGACATTCATCATTACTGATTTCTGTTCTTCCAGTGCTTTCATTCATGATGAATTCACCTTTTTGGTTTTGAAACTTGTTCAGAAGACGAACCACCCTAAAAAATGATAATGAAAAGAGGAGATAAGTTCGTTAATCAACAAAGGGGGTTTGAGAAAGAAAAGTAGAAACATATAAATTTGTTAAGAATGATTGGGATGTACCTCCATTGCCGACTGATCAGATAAATGGAGCTCTTTAACTGGTTTGATTCAGTTTACTGAGAGTACATAAAAACCTTTGAACTTTAAAAAGGGGATAATTTAAGATTTTGGGGGTGGCGGTTGGGTTCCAGTGTTTTTAATAAATAACTCAAAAGTATTTTTAAGTTAAACAATTAGTTCTATTTACTAGTTTATATAATGTGATACTTCATTTCAAAAAGAGGTGGTCTCATTCGAGATTGTTTTTACTTAAAGAATTAAAAAATCAAATTACATAACGATTTTTCAAGATTGTTTTTGAATTTTTACACAAATTATGTGGGGTCCCTTAGTCTGCTTTTGAAGCATTTAGCATAAATAATGTGGTGTTTATATCTACTTTTGAAGTTTCTAACCTATGCGAATTAATTTATATCTTTAATACAATTATAATTTAATATCTCCTAAAACTTTTGAAGTAGTATTTAAGAATCGTTAGGAAAAAAAAATATTATACATTGTAAATATAAAAAAATCGTGATCTAAAAATATATTTTTTCATCGATCGAAATCCTGTTTATATCACTTAAAATCTATATATATATATATATATATATATATATATATATATATATATATATATATATATATATATATATATATATATATATATATATATATATATATATATATATATATATATATATATATATAAATCTAAATATAGAGGGGTGATGTGCCATGCTTCTAAAGCCAAAAATGGCATTTATCTTTTTTTCCTCAAATTTTTTGACATTTTTTCAGTTATTTTCAATTTATTATATGATGTATTTCAAAAATTTTATTTATTACATTTTTTTAATCATTAACTCTTCAAATCAATCTATGTCATTTACCTAATCTTAACTACTACTAATTGTTTTTCACTCTGTTTAGAAACCTTTGAAATTATTTTCATTTTTGTTTGGAAATTCACCAACCTATAAATACTACTTTTTTGTTGTTAGTTCTAACACATGTAATATCATATGCATTTCAACAACCAATCTACATTTTTATCTATTCTTCATTTGTCTCGTAATTTTTTATTTTTTTTTGCTATTATGTAATATTATTTACCTTTTTTGGTTTTTAGTAATTTATTGATATATTATATTGGCATGATAAGAATTTATTAAAATGTTCTTTCTTTATAACTTCTATCTTTCATATTTGGTGAATGATGTTTTATTTGACAGATTATATATATGTTTCTTAATTTATGTGTATGAGTATACATAAATAGATAAGTTTTTGTTATTATTTATGTATGGTTAATCTTATATTTCAAAAATTCTTTTCTTCATTTGATTAAAAATAATAAAATTATCTAATTGTATTCCTAAATAAATTTTTTTTTCTAAATAATTTATTATTTGATTGTATTTAAAAAGACCTCATACATGAAATATTCATTAACAAAATTTAACCCACATAACTTTGCAGTAAAACTTAATTAAAGCTCACGCTTTTCAATGAATACTTAATTACTGTAATAGTTATATGTACATATTGATATCCTAATTTTACTTTTTATATAATTTTTTATTCTTTCTTTTTGGGCATGCAATTCTCTAATTGTTGTGTCCTTGTGCATATATCATTGTGCACTAAAATAAAATTAACAACAAAGATATTGTGTATAATTTTACTCTTTTAAGCTTCTCATTCTGTAAATTAGTTATTGATATTTTGTGTTGATTCCGAGCAAGAACGTAATATATAGAATTTTAACTTACTTTCTTATAATTCTCATTTTGTATTGCATCAATTTTTGTAATGTATTACTCCTTGCAGGAGTAGAGAGAAAAATCAAATAGTGTAAAAAAAGAAGTAGAAAATTAGAAAATTATTTTGAAGAGGTTTGAAGTATTATAATTAATGATCACTTGACATGAATATCCTTTTTAGTAATCTATTTTTAAAAGTTCATTGAAATAATTCAATACTTTTAAGTTTTGTTGTTTATGAATACTTAGATCAAACATACTATTTCATAAGTTTGCATTATCAATGTTTAAATTTTTTTATTTCAGTTAATATATATTGATTTAAATAAATAAGTCATATTTAATCTTGATGTTCACACATATTCTATAAAATATATAAACATTCACAAATTAAAAATAATAATGAGAAATATGTTTAATTAATATATATTACAAAAACTATAATTTTGTTACTTGTTTATATTTTATATTTCTTTCAACCGCGCGAAGTGGAATTTCTATTACAGTAAAACCTTCATATATTAATACTCAGTAAATTAATAATCTTTCTAAAATAATATTTTCCTCCAGTCCCGGCTTGGGTCAATTTCGATAAGATTATAAGATAATATACTTCCAGAAGACCCTATATAAATATATGGTCCCATTAATATCATAAATTAGTAATTGTTCAAAAGTACAAATACATCTAAGACAATTTAGTGAATATAACTCAGTTGTGTTCTGTTTTTTCTTAAACCTTAAATCTAGTTGAAGTTCATCTCTAACTTTTTTTATTGCATCCAAGAGTTATGGTGTTGTCTTTTAGAACTGCACCATAAAATTTAGAAGAATTGTAGATGCGATAAGTGCTTCCTTACGCATACTGGTTCCAAAGGTATAGTATCATCTTCAACTTCACCATCAACATTATTTTTTTCGTTGGCCTAAGCTCTTGAACTTTCAACATGTATCACTTTCACCTGGATAATCCAACAAGTTATAGTGCCACCTATATTAACCAATTGACTTTTACAATTGATATTTATTTATTTTTATTTGAAAGTCATTTAAAATCACATGAGTTCAAATTCCAAATGTCTAAGGAGTCGTATGGTGTATAAAAATAATGTTATATTGAGTGCATTAGTGATACTTGCATTAATCATGTACTGTTTGATTTGGTGTATTAAATTGCACGCATTGCATAAAATATTAATTTAAAAAAAATACTCTCCACAATTATGATAAAAAGATGTAAATAGAGTTTTGAGGGATACATAATTGAGTCTTTAACGATGTTAATGCATGCATTAGATCTCTTGTATTACTAATACCTAAAAAATCACGGTATTAGTAATACACAACTTCATATACAATAGAATGTATATTAATAATGCAAGTATTACTTATATATTGGTTGAGAAAGTATACTAAACAAGATACTATTAATACATAGAGTTAATGCATGCATTTTCTCCTTATACAATCTACCAAACGACCCATTATTAATAATGGATTGATATTTATCAGTTACCACTCCATCTCAAACTTTAGTAGTAATTGATCTACTTACTTTTTAAAAGACTTTCACTTGATATATGACATACGTTTTGAGGTGCGATAATCCGGTGCACATTGAAAAGCCCTACCTTGAGGGTTAAATGTTTTTTTTTTAAACCAAAAATAGTTTATGTGCCTTTCCATTATATAGGTTGCAATACAAATATATTGATCATTATAGCGATTATGTACTCTGTTCTAGTGAAAAGAACGCGATATCAGAATTTGATACACATCACGAGTTTGAACATAATACATAAAGAGGACCTGAAATCTCACACGTATGACTGAGTAGAAAAAAGATGAAGGAGATACATACCTTAAAGAGACAATCACGGTTAAGCACCTTATTAACACTTGGAAGAAACAAAATATCCTAAAGTAGAATATAAAAGAATTATGTATTTATTGTTATTATTAATTTAAAAGGAGAAGGGTATAAAATGTCCCTCAAGTGTTTGAATTGATGCAATACTACCCTCCATCCACCTATTGACCCTAAAATACCATTGAAGTCCACATTTTGGGTATAAAATGCCCTCGATGTTAATCCTTTGACTCACATTTGCCCTTATTTTTAATAGCTCCCTTAAAGTAAAATTATTAAATATTTATTTATTATATTGCTTAATGTGATTGGTTCAAATTTAAACTCTTCTCAAATAAATAATTAAAATGATATTTTTGAATTCTATTTTTCTATAAAATCACTTATGATTCATATTTTGACCCGATACATTTGAAATATTATTGAAAAAATAATTTCATCATATGTATCTATTGGCCTATTTATAATCAACCCCAATATATTATAGCGTAACCCAATTCACAAATGGGGATCCAACTAAAATCCATGCTTACCCCGATTGACTGTCCATCTAAAAATATTATTATTTTCATTAACATAAATTTTTCTCTCAATTATCACAATGTCTTGTTCATTCTCTTTTATTCCTTTGTTTTTAATATCGTATTCTTAATTAGGATATTCGGGACTCAAACATGAAATGAACTCACATATTTATATTCTTTTAAATAGTATTATTTTCATGATGGAATTAGGATGTGGATAAAAGAAATTATTATTTTTATTCTTTTATTTTTAATTTTGGGTACACACAAAAAATTATATTCGTTGTACATATTTGCTTGATTAAGTCATCTTTTATTGAACTAATTATTTCTATATGCCTTATTATTTTCCTCCTTTTTCTCTCTCTTGTTTGTCATAAAAAAATTTTAAAATAAAATTGTGGATAATACCCAGATAGAAAAAAATGGAAGAGATACGAAGTGAAGGGTTGGGGAGGGAGCAGTTTAGAGAGTAGAATGCCTAACCTTTTTCTAATTTTAAATTTACTATGAAATTCAAAATCTAGTCAACCATGTGAGCTTATATATTAAGTAATTTTGATTTTATTTTATGGAAAAGGGGCTAAAATGCCCTTAAATTATGATATTCGGTACACCATTACTCTCCAACCACCTAATGCGTGTGATCGTTGGACATAAGGGTATTTTTTGAGTCAAAAGGTAGACCTCAAGGGTATTTTAGGACCGATAGGTAGATGAAGGGTAATTTTGTACCAATTCAAATACTTGAGGGGTATGTTAGACCCTTCTCAGTAATTTAAATTTTCTTGTTAAGCTCTTACTAATTAATATGCTCATATCTTTAAAATTTACTATTAATGTAATTATAATAAAAAAATCTAGATGATAGAATTTACAATTACTTTTTATTTCTTAACTTGTCTAATATACTTCAATTTGAATTAATCATGTTTTAATATTGGTTTTGTAGGATTGCCTTAAATTATTTGAGATATTTCATTAAACATATCAAGCCAAATTAATTAGATTTTCAAATAGTTAAATTTTAAAAAAAAGTATTGTCTCAACTTTGAATGTCTTCTAAAAGTAACAATCACTATAATATTAATTTTTTTAATTAAAAGTATTATGAAATATTATATAAGTAAAAAAAATAGTACTAGATCTTATAGACATATTCAATGAAGTAAAATTTTATTTTAATTTTAAAACTATATATCAATAAGAGAGATGTAAACATTTATGTTGTTATGTAAGTTACAATAATTTATAATATCTTTATTCTTTTCTTGCAAAATGTTACTAGAGATATACTAACAATTGAAAAAATAATAATTATTAAACTATAATCAATTACAATGTTTTTTTAGAATTAATGAGGGTAAAATATATCTAAACAATTAAATAAACATAACTCTTTTTTATATATATAAATTTTGTCTTTAGACCTCCCATTCTATTGAGTCTCTGATCCCCGGGTGTCACGACCCGAGAGCACCCCCGAGTCGTAACACGGCGTACTCGACCTCGAAGAGGTATTATACAAGCCCTTAGCATTCATTCATCACATAGGCTATAAAAATAGTGAGGAATTAAAACCTTTTAATCAAAATCATAAGACTCAAAAGTCATCAACATCTAAAAAATCTTTATACGCAAGCGGAATACTAGTCTCACGAGCCCAACTTAGACCCAATTTCAAAGAACATACTAGGGACACAAGCCTTTACAATAAAGAGGAATACCACAAGTCTATTAAAAAGTTTTAACAAAAGAAACTACAACATAGAACCTGTGTCCTCGACATATGAGGACATACAAAAAGTCTTGAGAGAAACTCTAGTCCTAAGCTTCACTATTGTAACACCTCTAAAACGAACTAGGTTGAACTAGAACCTAACATGTGTTTCATGATTTTATAAGGTCTTAAACTGGTTAATTATAGTGTTAGAAGGAAGTGTGTTGATCTTGGAAGAGTTTCGAAGTGAAATGTCCAAGAACGTCTAAGACGTTCGAAAGTTAGCCTTGAGACGTGCTTCTGTGTTCTAGTGTGCCTTGTTGGTTTGAGTTCAAATTGATAGGAAAGGTTCCTAACATCTAGATGAGTGTTTTTATTGTTGAAACGTCCGGGCACGAATCCCCAAAGACCACCCTAAGGGTCTTTGAGGAGGACCCAAACTTTGGACTTGAAACTG
>JABWTJ010000022.1:6977616-6978856 GCA_016801875.1 Solanum sitiens | reverse complement strand
AAAATTCAGTTTCAAGTCCAAATAATTCAGATGACTTTTCAGACTCAATACAATTTGCTCAAGACCCAAACGATGATGACTCTGGTATGAGTTTTGATTCGATTGCATTACACAACTTAGACACATAAAATATATATATATATATATATATATATATATAGATATATATATAAATAAGTGTAATAATATAGTGGTTTAAAGAGGAATGCCTCTTTTGTCAAATAATGTGAGTCCCACTTTACTCACTATCACACATGTGTGGAAAAACTGTTGGGACGCGTCTTTACTTTATTTTCAAATAGATAGGCACTAAATAAGGGATAAGTATTAGACTTTTATGTAGAATAGATAATGCATCAGACAAAGGACTAATAATAATGCAAAAAAGAAGGAATCATTTCACGTGCGATGGGGCCCAATGCGCACCCGACGGAAAAGATAAGATTCTTTTTCATTTTGAAGTCTAAAGTTTGAAGTCCAGAAATATGTATATAAGAAGACATTATCAAAAGAAGAAGGCAGAGCGAAAAAATCCACAACGAGCAAATCTAAAAAATTTCCAAAGCCTCTTCTTCTTTATAATTACCTAAAAAAAAAAAAAAAAATTTCAGTTCTTTGTTTTAAGTTTGTTTTAAAATTTTTGTAAAGTTCTTTTGGACGTCGTTCGGGTTTCCCGAAAGGGAAACTTCACTCTGTTCTAAATAATGTAAGTTTTCATATTTATGTTTCTAGTAAACTTCCCATATATGTAAATTATGTGTGTTTTGTAAATTACATGTGATATGTTAATTATTTGTTTATAAATTTATGAATTTTATCATGAATCTATATTACTTAGTATATGGTTAGTCTCTTAGCCTCTTAAAAGTATCGATGGATTAACCTGTAAATTCCTAGGACATTGTTAGGTCAGTTTGAATGTTTTTAAAAGAACGATGAATGACCAAATCCGGGGTGTGGTTAAAGAAGACTGCTTTTAAGAACAAAAGCTAAGGGAATGAGATGAACAGTAATAATAGATTCATGAATTGAACAGTTCTTTGTTGTAAGTTGGTTTTAAAACAAAGAACTAAAAGATTTTTTTTTTTTTTTTTTTACTAAGTAGGAAGAGGAAGGATCTTTGGAAAACTTTGGATTTGCTGGTTGTGTCTTTTTCGCTCTGCTTCCTTCTTCTGATAATGTCTTCTTTATATATACAATTATGGACTTCAAACTCCGGACTTCAAAATGAAAAAAGAAT